>JANRGW010038607.1:0-19723 GCA_024733675.1 Psilopsiagon aymara | reverse complement strand
GCATGGCAGGGGGGCTGCAACTAGGTGATCTTAAGGTCCTTTCCATCCCTAACTATTCCATGATTCTATGGTACAACAAAGCCAGCAAAAGAGTATGCCTAATGCCCCGAAGATGAAGTGCTGGGGCAGGTGAAAGAGTAGTGCTGAGCTATGGAGATGTGGGCAGCCCTTCCCATGCCATTTCAAAGACTACAAATTTGTTTGTTATTGGCAAGACACAGGAAGAGGGACTGTGGCTGTGTTTAGTGAGGATGGACTATGAAATTAGTTATTTGATTTGTTGTTAACAGGCTTTACCTGATTTCTGCCCTGAGAAAATCTTCATAAAGGTTTTGCTAATTGTCATGACCTTCTCCCTGATCTTCTTCTGGTACCTTATTTGCTTTAGCTTTACATGCAATGGATCAGTTATCTGGGTCTGACATGCGCCAGTCTCATCCCAGCTAAAAAATAGTACTCTAGGAACTCCCACACATATGATCAGGTACAAACTTGGAACTTAGCATTTTTTGTACTAGCAGGAAAAGTACTGTTATCAAAACAGACATGAGAACATGTGCAACATGGAGGAAAGAGACATTATATGTAGGAAGGCGAGATAAGGTATTTGTCTGATCCATCACCCAGTTTTGCAGACATTACATTTGGAAAATACTATCCAAAATATTGCTTTAAACTGGATAGTGGGTGAATCACAGAGGTGGAGCTGCTTGCCCCTATTCATTTCTGGAAGGGCTATACACAGGACTGGCTTCTCTGCATTTAATAAGAATGAGAATAAGCAATTTTACTACTTCCATTTCCTGTCTCTTATCAGAACCACAAACTGTTTCTAACTCAAGGGCAAAAACCAGACAAAATAAGCCAGTATGTGGGAAATGTGAATCTCTGTCCTCAGTGCAAGCCAACATAAAGGATGAATCCTCTCGTGACAAAGAGGACCAGTGAGCAGGAAGCCTGTGAGCAATTTCTGGTTTTGCCACTTGCTGGCTGCTTGAGAAGAAGGTTATTACAAAGCAGCATGGAGTTTAAGATAACTATTTCCTCCACCATTCAATTCAAAGAGGGATATAGTAACCAGTTTGTGGCTTTGGCTGCTATGATAATGAAGCACATAGGGAAAGAAATGACAATGCAGCAATTATAATAACTTCTATAATGAAGTGACAACCTACATTAGTGAAAATTAGCTGGTGTGACAATGAGAAGGACTCAGCATTGATATTTTTGTGCCCCCAGAGATTGTAATGGCAGTCTTATCACTTGCTTTGAAAAGGGAAGAATTAAGGCAAAGCTCTGCATTTCTGAAACCTCACCTTTTATATTCAGTGAATGTAAGGGGGTTTGCAGCTTTTCACTAAACAGACATAAACCCACCTTGAAGCCATCATTACTCTGAGTGGGCAATAGAGTGCAACACTGCTGTGTTTCCCAGGCATACCATATCACACCACATCAAATTGGCCTGCAGGGAATGATGATAATTAATATTATATAACACGGCTAGATTCACATTATAGAAACATCTTCCTTATTATTCTTCATATCCAAGAAAAAAGTCCTTTTTGAATTCCCTTGGGTGCACAGACATATGGTGAAAAAGAGGTTAAAGCCCAGGTGCTTCTTTGGGGGTACACTGTCAAAGTTTAGGTTGCACGGATTTAGCTGCCAGAGAGATGCTATTTACAGTTTCTGAAGTTAGGTGGAGCATGCCAGAATTCATGGAAGTTGTTACTAGACTTTTATGTTTTCTTTATCGCTCTAGTGTATAAGTCTCTTCTATAGTCTGAAAGGCCTAACCCATTTTTAGACTGGTTTAAACAACTACTATTTCCTAATGTCTTCAATTAGTTACTTTACGTTTATTATATTTTTTCCTCTATGCTTTGAATTTGACATGATTTTCATTCTGGTTTGTATCAAGTAATTTCATCTCTCTGTAGGAAAGGCTTCTTTGCAGAATAGCATCCTGATATTTTAGAAATAATTAATTTCTTTTTTCAGTTTTTTTGCAACAACTTCAAGGATAATACAATTTTTCTTTATTATCACTACCAAGAAACTGAAATTAGCAGGTGATTGAGCACTTAAAATATTTTGAGCATTTTTTGTTGCCAGCAATAGAAAATATAAGTATAAAAGAAAGCAACCTTAAAATGGTACAATAACATATCACTGAAAGAGTTTAGTGAAGCACACTTTTTAAAGTAAAATGTGATTTGAATATAGTTCTTCAATTTAATGTGAATATTTGGTAGGGAATCTGCTTCCAAAACTCTAGACCAGTTACATATGACATATATATATATATACACATCCATATACTGTACAGCTGTTGTAGCCTCCCGCATCACACAGGGCGTTTCTCTCATCCATTGATTTTGTTCACACCCAGGGACCTTCAGAAAGAAGTCCACAGCATGTGTTTGATCTCTCATTCTATAGCAACCAGCCCTTTAAGCTAACTTTCAAGACATTGTTTCTCAGAAGTCACTATCAGAGCAGGGTATTTTGTTTATCAATGCTAAATTAAAACCACATGGCTGGATTTTGAGATCCCCCATTTCACAGTTGAGTCTGCTGCATCTTGATCCAACATTGTGTTATGTTAATCAAATAGCTACCAACACACGGAAGCCCTTGGAGTTTAATAGTAAAATTTATTATCTTTTTAACTTCACATCCAATGCCTCAATTAAAGGACTGACAAGTGAAACCTTAGGTTTTATTATGGTGAGAATGATAGACATGCCCTACATGAAATGGAGAGAAAGCCAGCTACAGTCTGTAATTTTCCACTACTGGAAAAGTGATGTAAGTGGAGAGTAAGAATGAGGATTTAATTTGTTTTCAGACTCTGGAAATGCAAAAAAATATTGAATCTGCTTTACTTAGAAATGGAAGCACAGATCAAATTTCCATGCTGTTTAATATTCGTACCCAGCAAATCTGCACACACTGACATGGGTGAAGACCTTGCTCACTGACTTTTAATAGCTGAAATAATATCTGCTACTTCCACGTAATCACAGGCTGATCATCCTTTCCATTGTTTGCAGAAGCTCAAAAATAAAATGTCTCTACTTATTGATTTGCTACTTATTTTTCATTTAGCAACTATTGATCTCTGTTTGTGTGTGTGTTTCTTGTTGAGCAGAAATTAATGTTGAAAACTTCTTGGAATTCACTGCATTCATACCTATTTGACATTCCTGGGGAGAGCTTGTTACCACAAGCACTGGAAGTGGGCTTTTCAAATGTCTGTTTTGTTTGCTTCTCCAATTCTTGGCAGTGAAAAAAGATTTGTACACAAAATCTTTTTTTTTCTTTTTTATTATCCCTGGCACTTGCCTGGGACAGAAAATGTTGTCACAGAGTTTGAGCTCACAGAGTAATTTCCAACCACACAGGCTGTGGTTATCATGCCTACGTTACAGAAATAAACCTCTTAGGAATGTGAGGCATTTTTTCATTATTATCTGGAAGAGAAGCTCTTGTGATTACCACTAAAATTGCTTGCTGGGGTGTGTATGGGAAGACAGCTCTGGGACACACGCTGATCTGTAATTTGAGAATATGGATGGATTACTTTAGTGGGGCCTTGTGTAGGCTCTGGATGAATGAAAATATCAAAGATAGTGATGAACCATTCTTTGACTGAAGCTATTATATCTGTACCATCTGTAAAATATCCTCTCATTGGTCTTATTACATTCAGGACCTACAGTTTTCCTAGTTTTGGCTTTATCAGCTTCAAATGCAAACAAAATCACAGACCAAGTACAGATTTTCCATAAGGCCATAGTCCTGAACAATCAAACAATAATGTCAATAAAATTCTTTTTGTTTATCTTGGCTTTTTCCCCTCATCTTCCAGAACTCCATTTTTCTATATTCTTCCATTAAATGTTGGAGTCAAACTCAAACCTCTCTGCCCAATTCTCCCTAAAATTAAAAGCAAAGGTTAACTATTGTGGAATTATACAGTTTCAGGAACTGGAGAAAAACCCCACAGCTACCATTTAAGGATTTATGTTAGTAATTGCTGTAGTTGATGGCAGTTATCATGATTAGGATCCAAACAGAGATAAAGCTATCTGCAGCTTCTTTCGCAGAGTTAAGAAGGGAGCAAGTAAGAGGGAAACTTTTGAATGTGGGAGTAGACCTCAGATACACAGGAGACCTGCAGCCATCACTGCTCTGGTTCTCTCTGCTTCACTCTACCTGTTCAAGGTTCCCCTGGAGATGACAGTCCTAGCCCTAGTAGGGCAGCCTAAGAAGGAAGCTGTCTAAAGTCCAACCAGGCTTGCAGCAAGAAATAGATTTGTAGACTTTAATCCTAATGTCTAGGCCTTTATGTTTGAGTATTTGATTTTTAGACCCTTTTTGAATTTTGACAATAAAATTATTATTTTTTCCTGCTGCATAGCATCATGCCGTGGTATTTTATCCTTTGTTCAATATTGATATATGCTTTATTTTTCTATTCTAATTACAATCTCATTATTAAAGAGGCACTATGTTTTCCTCTGACAGATATTGCATCTCAGTGTTAGTGGATCTTGGTTATTCTGTGCTTATTGTTATTAATGATTTGTAGCAATTGAATTGGTATTAGACTATTACCCCGCTAAATCATTTTTGCTGCTAATTAAGGCCCTATCTATGACATTGTTTAGCTCCAAACATCATGCTCCTACTTTTCAGCCTGCTATAATTACTTGCAAGTCATTCAGTTCTACTTATGTAAGTCTGGTCATTTAACCAAGATTCCTGTGAGCTTTGCCATGGTGTGAGCTTCTGCAGGTAAGAATGGAAAGTTCTTGTGGACAAAGGTATTTTTATGATGACAAATGCACCTTCCACTGCACCCTGAAAATCCTTTAAAAATAGAATAATTGTACTTGATGGTTCTGAGCTGGGTACAAAAGAAGGCGGGTTTTGAGGGAAAAGTGAAAGGTTACTCAGGTAATACAACTCTTGAAGATAACAGCAAGGAAAGTCACCATAGCTTTAAATGTCTTCACAAAACACGTGTGTAAGATTAGATCTGTCATACTATTTCTTGGGATATTTTCTCTAAATAAGCAACATTATTTCATTATGTACCTAGTAGCATTATTTACTTTTGCTCCTGGACAAAAAGAAGATGCAAAAAGGCTATTCTTCAGTCATTAGTGAAAACTTATGCTAATGAATAGGGTCTTTTAGATGTGTGCCTGGAGTAAGAATGATTCTCTTTAAGTGATAGGACATGTGACATATTCTGCATATTACAAACATTATACACAATTCCTGGAAAACCAGAAACATCATTTATTTCTGTGGGACTCATTCTTTAGTCATTTTAGTGGAGAGTAAAAAGGGGTGACAAGGTAGCAGGTATTTCTAGTGGAACTGCTATGCCTGAGCTATTCTGCACACACATGTACTTTATACTTGAACACCAGTGCCAGAGCTACATAAAATCTGATTTCTGTATCTTCGTTAGTTCATTTCAATTTCTGATTTAGGCAGGCAACACCAAGAAAGCTGCAGTTATCGATGCTGTTACAAGCATATGCAGACTGGACTGAAGTCACCTGGTGGGGATGTCACCCGAGCCCCTTGTTTTGCTGCCAGTGCCTGCCCACTGGCTTTCCCTTTGCAGAATTGTCGTGTGCTTTTGGACAGGCTTTGCTTATATTGTTTCACTGTCCTAACAGATACTCAGGCTGCCACTCCACTCAGACCGCAGTACAGTCTCTATCTCATAGACTGTGCCCAGAACTCACCCTGGAAAATGACTTTGTAGCTTAGAGTAAAACCGATCCAAACTTTGACTCATGTGCTGAGATGGCCTTCTTACCAATACGAAAGTGATTTATGGAATTCAATTTCTTTATCCTCTAATATTGTCTCATTTCATACACTTATGCCAAATAGTTTTTGATGATTGATTACTTCTCCTACAGCTTATAAAAAATGTATACCAGTGCAGGCAATGTGAAAAAACTTGCAGGAGTTAATCCCTAGTAATGTTTTGTTGAGCATTAATCAGCTTCATATTTCAGTCATATTAGTATAAATCTACAAAAATCACTGATGGTATAATGCAACTTAAAGCAGAATATAACATTATACCTCCAACTACTGCTTCTAATTGGATTTATTCTGCTTTACACTGAACATAGTAGAAAGAAAAGAGTTTTCTCTGCATCTTTATTGCAAACATTTGTGGTTTTGTGTAACACAAATAGTTTGCTCGAGGCCAGAGACAATGTAGTCATTTATGCAATAGATAGTGGATTCATATTTGCCTGACAAATGACCTTATCAGCTGTGACTTGTCATCTTCGAATTAGTCTACATTTATTTTTTTCACTAAATTATCCCCCAGCCTCTCCTGAAGATAAGTTGACAGTATACCAAATTGTGGGAAGTGTTGCAATTAAAATGGTGGTGCATATGTACTCCATATATTTGCCTTAAAGAAAGGTACATCTCCTTAATATCATATCAATCACAAATTGAAATAGTTTTTATTCCCAATAATGGCACTGACTTGCAAAGCTTACTGACCAGTAACTATAATGTCATCGCCTTAGAGAGTCTAAGAATAATCCAATAGCACTAAAAATGCCCAGTACATCTAGGGAATACCTCCATATTATTAAAACACATTTCAAGGTACAGAAAAGAAACCCGGGTTTTTTGCTGCTCTTGGAATTATCCTTTTATAACAAATCATATGTAAACACTCTGTATAAAATCCGAAACCACAGGAATTTTATCTGGATTCCAAGTTAATTTTTCTTCTCATATCTATTTTCAAGACTTTCTATGGCATGTTTAATGTAATAATTGCTGGATATGTAGAGAAGTACAACTTCAGGAACTGGGTAAGCTTTCACGTAAATAACCTTCATATCTACAATTTTTGAGCACCTTCAGGGAGAGATGGCTGTATATCAAAAGTTTTGAAGATTTGAATTTAATTCCTTCATAAGTTAAATGCTCAGGTCCTTAAATTTTTACATATTACTGTGTTTTACAGACCAAGAATGACATGAAAGGTAAACACCTGATATATTTATGGGAAAGAATGAAATCCCACGAACAGAATCCAGCCTAGTTCATCTTTCATGCTTTAAAATAACTTGGGTTTATAGTTTTGGCTACAAATCTAAACCACATGATTTGAAAAATCAATTGAAATTTACATATATTTAGAATAAACCTAGCCTGATTGAAGATTTTATGTCACAGTCTGATATGTGTTAAACACTGCACTGTGCATGTAGATAACTGATTTATAGCGAGTAAAGAGCAATTTTGTTAGCCCACAGCCAGAAGTTCACTGCAAGTCAAAAAAATAAACCAACAATGCTATATTGCACTGATGTTTTACCAAAATGTTAATATAGTTTTCAAGATAATACATAAGTGGAAATATTAGCATGCAGAAAATAAATTTGTTAAAACAAAGGCACATTATAAATTTGGTTGGGTACAATTGTTGAAGAGAGGAAACATGTAATACCCTACTTTCTCTAGAACTCTGCCCTATAAGCCTACCTAAATTAGAGCAGTATCTATCATTGATTATGTCATTCGCCAGAAATATGCCCTTCAGGCAGTTTGTCATAACTCCAGTGGTGATACTACACAGCAGACACAGTAAGCATCAGTCAAGATGATACAGTTTTCCAACTACTACAAGCCAAGCAAATATGTTCTCAGTCTTCTGGGACAACCTTTCTTGCAAATGGATAATACCAGGCTGTGATGTATGGACTGAAGTAGAGCAGTCAGTCCCTCATAGAGCTTTATGATGCCTTTCCACTGGTTTTGATCAGGGATGTAACCTTAGGAGAAGACAGGCACTTAAACACCTAAACCCCACTGAAAACAGGGGATCAAGAGCACAAATTCAAGTAACACCTGGACTTTAGTCTTTACAACCTGAAATTCTCTACCACCTCTCCCTCTTTCAATTTATTTATAATACCTTTATATTAGTCAATGCTTCTTGGATTTTACTCTGCACTTTATTTTGTTGTGGGGAGTGAAGTTGCATTTATTACATTTTTACTGCTCGTGTTAGCCCCATAATTGAAACACTCTGCCCCAGCTTAAGTTTGCTACGATGAGAAGCAGCTTCTGCACTGAGTGCACTTCTTCCTTTCGCATATTTATGGCATCAAGCCGCTTTCGTCTTTTTGAAATCTGTTTCAGTCTGATTTTCACCACTGGCATAGATGAGATGACTAATCCAATTTCCCTCTACGCAGAGAGCACTCTTGCAGTTCTTTCTGCACTTCTGCTTTTTCCCTGAATAGTTGTCATTTAATGCCCTGTTATCTTAGATGGCACTCATTTAGTGGTTTATTAAGCAGTAATTTAGCAGCCTGTTATCAGTTCCAGTAGCTGGAAAAAAATATGTAATCCAAGTATGTAAGATTTCTGCAGAATTACAGCTTTTTTGTGATTTTTGGATTAGAGAAAAATTATTGAAAAGTAATACATATGAAATGTTTTCCCTGCATTTCATTATTGTCCCTGCACTAAAGCTCCCATCAGGCTGTTCAGAATGTAGATTGTCTGATCTCTATTTCTGTTTCCAGCCCAAACAGTGAAATTTTACAAAATTGCAGAGAATTTAATGGACTGAGATCACCGCAGGGAGGCCCTAAACCTGGACCTTGGACTCAGTTCTTCTGCCTGCACTTATGCTGTCCTTTCTGTAATGTTTTCGAATGGTGAGAAGGCATACAGCTCAGATTAGTTTTTTGTGAGCTTAGAATCATAGAATCATAGAACAGTTAGGGTTGGCATTTAAGTGAGATAATGGGTAAGGACAGAATCCAAAGCCCGCTCTAAGCGTTATCTACACTAGCCTAGAGGGATCAATGTAAATCTAAGCTGGAAAAATAGCTTTGCAGAATAATTTTTATGATTACAGAGGCAAAGGCTTGATTTGAAGTGTAAGTTCTGGATTAAAATAGAAATACTTTTTTTATCAAAATAACTTTTATACCAATAAAGCATTCCTTTTTCTTAAAATTGCCAGCTTGCAACAAATAATAAAAGTAGAGATAAAAGGAAGCAGCTAAGAGGGTAATGAGAGATCAGCCAGCTAAACTAGACCTGGCAATTGAGCAGCTACCTGAGATACAGGATTTTTTTTGTATCTGCTTATTAAAAAACATTTATGATCCTCCACTGGAAACGTATGCACACAAGAATACATACCACACAATACCTCCCCTGGTGCAGTGCCATCTCATCCTATGCTCTGGAGGCTTTTCTCTGGAGTGAGTGCTGCAGGAAAAATTAACAGGGACACCTAGAAAATTATATTTTGGACTACTGCTGCTTGTAACAGTATAGCATTGAAATGATGTCAGGAATCAACATGAGAAAGTGAAAGGGGCTGCCTGGAAAGCATAATGGTAGGTCTCTTCAGTTTTCCCAAGGCTCTTCTAATATGGACAGCAAGGTTTCCCTTTCATGCATATCTGGATACGTGTCCTGCCATGGCCAGGTTAGCCCTGCCAACTGAACCCTTACCAGTCTCTCTTTGCTCCAAAGCAGAAGTTAAGTGCAAACCTATCAGCCTGCATTTTTTTTTTTCCCTCCTTTCAGCTGCATTTTTTTTTTTTTGCTATTTATGCTGTCATTTATTTGAGAATAGATCAGATAAAGGTCATTTTTTACTTGAATGGAAAAGAACAGTAATTTGACAGTAAGACATTCCCAGCTTGCAGTGCATCAGAAATGTTGATATTAGCTCCTTTAAAACAGAGACCAGAGACAAAAATTGCCTGAGCAACTCAATTGTTAGCAGTTATTTTTTTAAATAAACCATTTACAAAGTTATGTTTGTACCTCCTGCTAAATTTTAGGATGTCTTTACTTAAAATGACTTTAACTTCATTTATATTTGCTCAGAAAAAGGTAATCATGGAGATATTGAATAGTCACAAAACATGATGACTTTAAATAGTGTCTTTTAGCTGCTCTATAGCCATTTGCTTTGGCAATTTTATTTGAGAACATTAGCACTGATCGCTTATGCTGTGTTCCTAATTATTTCTGAAATATTGTGCTGTTGCCCATGCTGAAAAGCGTTAACAAGCAAAGCGGTGGGCTAGTTTGAAATGCAATGCTCTAACTGGTTTTTAATCAATGAGTGATAATGATAGCTTGTGTTTTGACTTTCACTGTTTAATTGCCAGTAATAAAGCAGATCTTAGTTGATGATATTTAACAGAGTTCAGTTTCATTTATCTCCATTTATTCTATTTATTCTAAAAATGCCTGGGAGCTTTCTGTGCTTGACACAGTAACAAAATATACAATGCTAATTATATTTTTGTTGCCTAATATTTTCCATGACAGAGGATCATGATGCCCTTTCATGGGAGGAATTGCACCTCATGGTTTTCAGCAGGTTTCTGAAATGCAGTAGGTGTCTAATGGTAAAGCTATTTTCCATGAAATCCCACTCAGATTTTTCTGATATACAGACTGTTTAAATCATGGTTTCCCTTCTGCTGCTTCTGATAGTTGTGATTTTTTTTTTTCCAGGATGCAAAAATATTAATTAAACATAGATATTCTGAGGGTGAGGCTGATCTGCAGGTGATGCTGCTTGAGAAAGTACATCTCATCAAAACAGCCATACTGGCTCAGACTACAGACGCATCCAACTGATTATATGGCAGCCAAACAAAAGCAGACACCTAAAGACAAAAGTAAGAGCTGAGATGGCATATAGCTTGAATACTATGTTGCATATATTACTTTTACACTACATGCAATGACCAAATCATAGCTGAACCAGGATGACTTTTCTGGTCTGGACAGTTGACACAATCAAGCAAAATCCCCTGAGACTTCTGCCTGAATCTTGAGGTTCTTGCCTGGCAAATAGTTAATTCTGCAATAGGCTGTGCCTGATTCTTGGTCAAGAAAGACCATTTTTTTTGCTTAAGTTCTAAATTTAGTTTTAATCTACCAAATAGATGTCAATACTGTGATAGTAAGCTATGTAAATCAGTCAAAATGATAAATATTTCTATAATATCCTGCCTGATTAATCTAATTTAAATCAGTATCAGCCTTAGGTTTAAAATCTTATAAATACCTCTTGCATTCCTCTTCAATTATATGTAAGAAAATAAAGACCCTTCTAATCTTGCCTGGATCATTGCTTAAGATGATTTATTTCTCAAGGTTTTATTCCCAACTTATCAATCATCTGAAAGAAAGAAGTAGCTGGCAGCCTGAAATTTATATATCTGAGCTTCTTGTGTCCTAAAGATTTTTGGCATGGTAGTAATTGAGACTCCAAAAATTCTCTTCACATGTGGTTAAATGATTTTCCTTATCTCTGTAACTTCTAAGCATTATTCGAGAATATCTTCCTATCTACATGCAAACTCTTTTCTGATGTCCAATTCTTACATCTAGTTGTTGACTAGCCTTATTAATGCCTGTTATTTAAGCCCTAGTGGGAAAAGCAAGCATCTCTGAATCAGCCATTTTGTTTCCATTATTCAAAGTAAAAAAGCAAAATTTAAGTAACGTGCACAGGGCTGAAGCATCCACCTGCAATTTAAGTCCTCTATAATGGTGATTGTATCTAGCTTTCTACAAGGTCTGGGACTCATAATACTGTAAAAACCAAAACACTACTTCACATTACAACATGTTTCTTCTTATTTAACATAAATGGGAATTATGAAGCATGCCCTCTGGAAATGAAAGGGGAATTGCTATTTGCTTTTCTATATTCAAACTATTTGCAAGCTAACCTTTTTCATATCTTTTTCTTTCCATTGTGGCTGGATCTTTGCTGCTAAGTACCTGCCTGAACATAATGCAGCTGTCTTCAATATCCAGTAGCTATTGCACACCAAATTGGTACAGTTCTTAAACTCCATATTATTAGTACACCAATTATAAGTTATTAAAAGGTTTGCAGAGACCACACAGACACTCTTAGCAGAACTCTTCCCTCTTTCTCTACAATATGTGTGCACGTATAATTGTTTGTAAGGATGTATATGTGCTATGTATTTATATGCACACAACAATACAGGATAAATATGCTACATAGTAGTGTTGCATACAGAGAAGATGATTAAGAAAAAATGGAGCGTCAGTTGCTTATATTTTGTTCAGTAGAGGTTGATCTATTGCCCATTGAAGTTTATGAATGGCCTTCCATGACTTCAAAGCACTTTGGTTCGTAGTCTTTACATAGAAAAAAATGGATGAAGCATGAAATTGTATCTACCACCAGCTATAAGAGTCCTAGGCAGACATAACATTCATCAGGCTGCTGCACATTTCTGTACTGAAATTACAGTCACACTGGGGAAATTAAAAAAAAAAAAAAGTGTCCTCGTACATTCAGTCATATTTGATCAGTATTTTTCCAGCAGATTCCCCAGGTCTTTTTGCCATAGTGTAATATGAAGGGTGCTATGAAAGATGGCAAAGATTTGCCTAAATGAGCTTGAAGATTAAATGGCTTGGTTGTCCCACATACCTCAGGCTAGCCAAAAACAAAGGGGGCAGAGGAATAATGCATTTCAATTTAACTCCTTGAAACCACTCAGATGATTTGTCCTAACACAGGAAAAGCGAAAAAAGAGAGACAGAACTATGCCACCCCCTAGGCTTGCTCAAATTCTGGAGGATGGAGGCAATGGAGCAATTCCCTTTGTCTCTCTCTGTCTCCAGTCACTGGATGGGTGTGTAGGGCTGCAAAGCAACATGCTTAATGAAAAGACTAAAATATGTCTGAAATGAAGCTTAAATGCTGGAAGAAATTTTTGTCTTTCTTACCTTCCCTCCCTCTTTTGAGCATAAGCAGAACTGCAGCTTGCCCTAGTGTTACATGCTTAGTCCAGCTAGCAGCTCCTCTTTATACAGCATTGATCAGTAGTTGCAATGGAGTTTTGAAGTCATTACGCAAAACCCCAGACCTGACCAACACTAGTAGTGACAAAAATTGTCTGAGCTTAATTAATCACTATCCCTCTGAGACAGTAAAGCACAGTTCTATTTTGCACAATTAAAAAGTTAAAGAGAAACAAAGTTCTGGATTTATTTAACTGGCAGGATATTAAATGATATAGCTGTTACCTTTTCCTGTATTATAAATTATTGAATTAAGTCTTCAGTCAGTTTGGCAACAGTGCCAAATGAATATTACAACAGTACAATGCAGCAAACTGTATCTGTCATTGAATCTAGGTCTCACTTATGACTGAAATTACAGTGAACAAAATACTTGTGCAGTAGATTGGAAAAGGTTCATTATTATTTATTTATCTTGCTTAGTAACAGAAAACCTAATGAAATTTCATTGAGAAGAATGCACATCGGGATTACTACACATCATAAAGATACGTCCCTCTAACTTCATTGTGGATATTTGTCTCTGTAATTAGACGTTTGTTCCACAATAGTTCTGTACCTGAAGGACATGACCAACTTCATGAGGCAAAACAAATCATATACACAGATGGAAAAGGCTTCCCTTATCTTGCCTACATCTTGCATAACAGCACAAATGTCTTCTTAAAATATTTCCATAAAGCCAATGAAGTCATGCACAGGTGGTAATTCTAGCATTGTTACTCACACATTATTTATTTTTGAATAAAATACTACGTGTTTAATAAAGTTCACAGACTAGTGTGTTCATAACCCCTATACCTGTTCAGGCTATTGTACCTTTACACGTATCTTCACAAAGAATTGTTCATAAATCTCTTCATCTGTAGCCAAAGGTGAAAATTAGTGAAGCTCCATTGAATGCTATCCAGAATACATCCATTATCAGCAAGTTTCCTTACTGCGGCTTGAACTTGTGGTCTGGAATCTTTAGGGAATATTTTGGTATTGTATTGAATGCAGTCAGTATCATATAAATCAGAAGTAAGAGTCTGATTGCTATACTTAGTATGAAATGATGAAAAACATCACATTTTGGTATTTAGAGATCCATCCTTAATAATTTTGGAATTAGCACATGTGTATATGTCAGATCAGAACGTAGATGGGTAATAAATTCACTGATACACAATTATAATCACAGAAGTTACCTCAAAGTGTTGAGGCAATACTGGTTGTCATAACAGAATTGTTAAAAATGTTTGAAGCATCAGATTTTGACAAATTCTTTTGTCAATAAATATTTAATGGAACGAGACTTATAATTCAATATGGTGAGTTTTGCATAATAATTATTACCTGTGATATATCACATATTTTTATATGCTAGATTCTGGCAGTCCTGACAGCTGGTAATATTAGTAATTAAAGTCATATTTTATACTTTCATTGTTCATTTTCGCACCGAAGTACTTCAGGAAAATGTGCAGTTATTGTATAACCTGAGTGCATTGCTTGGCACATTAGCCTCAGATCACCCTACCTACACCACCATACCAATTATGCTTAAATCTTAGGAAAAATATTGGAATATTTGAATAATTTTTCAAGGAATAAATTTAGGGTCTACAGAATTGTTTTCAATAAAGGCATTTAACCCTTTTGTGCCATTTACCAGGGCTGGAGAAACAGAAGCAGCACTATTTTGGTCTTGACAGTTACATCTCCAAACTCAAATCCAGACAGTAATTCTCTGTGTGAGCCAGTTTGACTGTTTCAAAAGGAATTGAGACTTGAAAGGAGCCCTGTGTCTCTGGAGCTCTGCACATCAGTGTCTGAAGGGAGAAAACACACAAAAGTTGGAAGCCCTTTTGGGAATATCCTACAGGTTTTAGATTACTTCTGCATGCTCAGACCTGCAACATCTAATCTCCCATTCTTTGCGTATGTCTACTGCTTCATTCTCTGATTAAGAACTGAATGTCACTGAGAGAGAGAAGAGGGAAGCCTGCCTCCCATTTTCTGTAGTTCTGGCAAGTTGGTTTTCCTTTTACAGAATGCTTTCATGGCCCTTTTCTTCTTTTCCCACCTTATTTTCCAGTGTTAATATCTGATTTCTTGAACTGATGTGCATCACCTTACACTTTCCTGATAGCAAACAGCATCTCATTTATTACCTCTTCTTTTACACCTGTCATGATCTTTTTGAAGTCCTTGAGCTATCTGATCCAGACTTTTGATGAGGAAAATAATCATTCTGTTCTGCTTTTGACAAGTTAAATCTTAGCCCCTAATGTTATTTGCTGGGAAAGATTCAACAACATTTGTGGGCCCTATAAATTCCTCATCTTCCAATTAACGCTTACCAATGTCTTCAGCTGTGAAGAAAATTAGACAGATTTTGAATTCATTTGGACTTTTCATATCTTTTTCTACCCATGCTGCCGTTACAAGGAGGAAGCCCCTAACTCACCTGTCTCATCTTTTAGCTAGAACTGACAGGTGTTTTACTACCAAGCTGATTTAAAAGAGGCCTCTTAATCAGGTGTCAGCTTTGGCCCATGGAGTCATATTAATGTTTTGGATCAGATATGAGGCTCTATCTAAGGCACATTAAAAAAGATTCATTAGAAACTCACTATGCCTGGAATTTACAGCTTTCCTTGGAGCTTAATAGCCTGGATAAATCCCTCCTTATCTGTTTTGCTTTTGTGAATTATAGCAGTTTTGCATTTAGAAGCTTTTCAGAGTACAGATTTTGCTGTTATTTTGGCCTCTTTAGTCTTACTATCTTCAGTAAGGGTACACTGATATGCTACATATAAACCTGCATGACCCCTCCATGCCTACTTCATGAGTCCAAGTGAGGAAAGAGCAGCCCTCGACCATCTCTTATTTGGGATTCACTCCTATAGTATTTGAACAACTCCACAAAACATGGTCGCAACAGAAATAATCACAGTAGTTGCAAATACTGCAGACTTTGGAGCTCTCAGAACAGAATTGTACATTTCTGGCTCTTGAGCAATTAATACTCTTGAGTCTGTCTACTTGGAGCTGATTCATGCAGGCAAACCCAAAGCCTTATGTTGTCTTTCTCTGCCAGCGAAGCATGACATTTCTAGGGCAGTTTCACCTAACAGAATTTATTTGACATTACTGGTCAGTTTTGGTTAATAATAATTACAACTCCACTTTACAAAAAAATCATAATAGAAAGGAAAAGTTGTGGTAGGAAAGGGATAAAAAATAATCAGCTTGTTTGCAAAATTGGTCTACTAAGTTATCTATACATATGCTACAGACTGGGTCTTGGACAGTATAAATTACTCTCAGGCTGTATTGCCTATCATTTCCAGTTGAACAGATACCTGGTAAGGAGCTAAACATGAAGCCAGCCAGAGTGAGGCAACAGAAAAGAACAGGGAGCAGGATTCGGCTGGAAATTAAGTTGATCAAGAGTAGGCTCCAGATTTGTGATTTATTCTCCTTGTCTGGATGAGACAGTGCATAAGCATTTAAATATTTATTGTGACTAACCAAACCCCGTGACTGTATTTGATATGAGTATCAAAGCCCAAAATAACTAACTGATACTCACAAAACACTGTGATATCCTCTGCTGATACATAATTATGAAAAAAAAGAGGCTTCCTGCTCTCCCATTGGCAGTGTGTTCATCTCTGTATTGGCTAAAGACAATATGAAATAACAAATAAACGAATGCCGATTCATGTTCATACTTTGGATCTGAATTCAGACAAGGATAATTATGGTCTTTAAGGAGATCATTTAGCATCATAAAGAAATACTTTTTAACTTCTTACAAAACATTTCATAACAAGAGTTTATGTTTGCTTTCTAGCACCATGCTGAGGATTTGCACACAAGTTTTATGCACAAAATGGTAAATATAAGAAAATATTTATGTCCCAATAGATTTAAAAAAAATTTGACTAACTTGAATCTTAACAAAAATAAACAGTCCTACAAAGATTCATTTGTCATATGTATCTCTGGAGAAATCATGGTGACTGGTATTGAATCTGGAGAATGGAGGAGGAATATATGGCCATTTGCTATACAAAATGCAAAAGGCTGAATCAGGAAATTAGAAATGACCAGTCTGACCTTCTCTATAAATAAAAGATGGACTCATACTATATCATTGGCTCTGAAAGTGCCCATCATTTCCCACAAGTTTTGTGTTATTCTCTGCTGCAGATCAGGCAGCAAGGAAAGGATATTAAAGAGAAAACCAAATGATTGCACAAAGCCACCTGTACTAAAATTCATGGACAATATTTATTTGATAGGGACTGTGATGTGTCTGCTGTTAAGGAGCTGTTAGGTTACATGTGAACCATTGTGTCCTTGTTTGACACAATAAGGGTCTGCTGTATTAAGGACATTGAAAAGGGATACAAGAAGTAAGATGTTCAAAAGTCTGCAAATGACAAATGAGTCTAAATTCTATTTAGAACTCATTATGGCAATTTAATCCCAGATTTACCAAAATATTTACATTTTTCTCAGCTGAAGCAGGGATCTTTTATGTACATCAGGCAGCTCACCATTGTTAATATCAGGCCCACCCAGCTACATTGATTTGAAAAATGATCCCTAGGTCATTTGGGTGCTTTAGAAAAGCTTTTCACTGACAGCTCTAGGAAGGCAGCAAGAATGACTAACAGGCTAAGTAAATTAACCCAGAAGGGGAAAAACATTCTACCAAAGAAAAGACAAGTCAAAAGATCAATTGTAGAAACAGCAAAATAAGAAGTCTTAGAATCCGTCAAGGGATTAAATATAGAAGAGTAATAGGAAAAGGAACAAAAATTATTTAACTATAGCCAGCCACCCTCTCTGAGGGCCACTCTGCCTCACCCCACATGGTTTGCTCAGCAAATTGTCTTCTTCCCTATTCTCCACAACAAGATAGACTACTATGAGAAACAGAAATAGAACTGATTTACTTTACAGTCATTTGATTCTGAAAGCATGAAATAAAAGAAAAATAATATGAGGTTTTAAGTAAGTTTTGGGAGAAGTCTAAATTTTCTGATGGAAAGTTAGAAGTGTAAGATGAGAGTTATTTTTACTAAAATATGAATTTAAGCTCTAGACAAATGTAGGGACCAAAATACACACTTACCTTTAGGTACTTGTGTAACCCCACCAAAATCAAACAGCAAGGCCATATCGTTTTTGATAGTTGAGCAGCACATATAGCCTGCAAAGTTTAACAGAACTAAAAAGTTGTGGAAATTGATATTTTTTATGTGATTTACTGCACTTTGTAGTCTGTTATGTCACTTACAACGTCACATATAACATTCAGCTAAGTTTAATATTTTGTCTTCAGACCACTAACTCATCTCAGCTGTTTTAGTGGCCTGACTTGATATCCTAAATTGAGAAGATGTATTTTTGCTTCTTAGTGTGCCCATGCTATCTCCTTTATAACATGAGATATTCTTAAAAGGAGATGTGTCTACCCAAACAGCTATTGTAGTATAAAATAAATCAATCTATCTTTTTGAGTGCTACTTTGAATTTTACTCCAGTTCTCTTGAAGGCTATTTCTCACAGGTAGTGCTCATGAAAACACACTCACAGCGAGGCTGACATTCTGAGTTTCAAAAGACATACAGTGTAAACTGGGCTAACAAACACACAGGAATGGACATCTTCATTAAGATATGTGCAAAACATTGTAATTATCAGATGCCATCCTCAAAAAGCTTCTGATCATAAAGCTCAAATATAAAGCATTTTCCTTTTTCCATCACTCTAGTTTTGCCAGATGTCCTTTGCTTTAAATCCACTGAAGCAAAAAAGACTGTATTCATCAGTAAAAAGCAATTTTACTCCTATAAAGAAGGGGTTGTCAACTTTTCTGGTTTACTGAAAAATATTTCTGTTATGAAATAAGAAAAAAATAATTAACAAAATAAATAAAAATAAATAATTGCAAATTACATTCTTATTGCTTCAGAACAAAATCATTCATATAATTCCAGGATTAAGGCTCACAGAAAAACACCAAGTGTCACAATATGATGCAAGCTGACGACAGTGCCTATCTGGCTTTCCTAAAGTGTAGAGGACATCTTAGACTGAAGTGGTGGAAAACTACAAAGGGAGAAGAATATGCATACAGCTGGTGGCAAATACAGATCTGATTTTTGGCATGCCCTCTGCATTTTATTATAGTTCTGCAGAAGGGGTTAGGGTTGACAGGGTGCCAGTAGCTAAAGCTGACCTGGCTGGGGTAAAGCTTGGAGAACTGCCTGGGGTTTCACACTGACTTAATATATCAGGACAGCTGATCATCTTTGGGGATGCAGGAGACTCTGCTGGTGTGAGTAGAACAAGACCTATTCCTAGCAGCTAAGAAATTTTTTGAGAGCATACAGAGCTATAGAGCACTTGTAGAACTACACTTGGCAACCTGGGGATAGACGTGATAACACAAACTGTGGTAAAGCAGTGGCCTTTGGGAAGCGGATAGTACCTTCCCTCTCTCATTACCAATAAGCAGACAATATAAGGTGAACGCATACAAGTCCATGGGACCAGATGAAATCCATCCGCAGGTCCTGAAGGAGCTGCAAATGAAATTGCTAAGTCACTGTCCATCATATTTCAAAAATCATGGCAGTCAGATGAAGTTCCCGATGACTGCAAAAAGGAAAATATAACCCCCATTTTCAAGAAGGGGAAAATGGATGAGCTGGGAAACTGCAGAGCAGTCAGCCTCACCTCTGTGCCTGGCAAAATCTTGGAGCAGATTCTGCTGGAAGGCATGCTGAGGCACATGAAAAAC
>JANRGW010038606.1:12948-30580 GCA_024733675.1 Psilopsiagon aymara | reverse complement strand
CCAGTGAAGACAGAGGCAAAGAAGTCATTAAGAACCTCAGCCTTTTCCAAATGCCAGGTAGCCAGTTCTCCTGATAGCTTCTGGAGGGGACTTACATTGTCCTTTGTCTGTCTTTTGCTCACTACATACCTATGGAGTCCCTTTCTGTTACTTTCAACAACCCTAGTCAAGTTTAATTCTAAGTGAATAGATATCAGAGTGACTGAAGTCCCCTGTGAGAACAAGGACTTCTGTTGTAGTTCTCCAGAGACCATGCTTCAACTATTTCAATGAACCACAGGTTATCAGACCTCAGCTATGATGTTGCAGGACCAGACCAATACAATTTTTTTCTGGGAGACTTTAGCATAGCCCAAACAGCGTCATATAAAAATCAAGCATTTCAGCTTGTTACAGCAGAGACAGATAGTAGAAACTAAACTAACTAGCAATCTTAATGCCTAAAATTTATCAAACTCAGGCAAATTAACCCTTAAGTTGTGATGTATGGGGGTTGCATCGTACAAGGCAAAGTTGCTGAATCATTATTTTTCCTTCTCCATTTCTGTAGGCTGAACAGAAATTTACATCTTGCAGAAGTAGAATTTTGCTAACATAATGTCACTGAAAAACAAGCAATTCACAAAAAAAATTTAAAAAAATTACCTTGCAAAAAGGTAATAAGCTACAGTGGTAGAAAGCTCTGAAGAAGCCATAGGGATCTGCTAGTCCTGCTAAAGCATAACTATTTGGACTAATTGGGAATCATTCTTGTGAATAATACAAAAGCAGTGGTCATGTCCAAAACATGTAAAATGAGATACTTTCATTATAAGAACTAATCACATGGCTTATCAGTTGCACATATTTGTTTGCATGTTGATGTTTACATTAAGAAAGAAGGTGAAGGAGAAAGATGTTTCCATGAATATACCTTGGCTAAATAAGCATTAAAGCACCATTATGACATTCTGGAAAAACCAAGAGCATTACATACGCTCAGTTAAAATAGTTTTGCCAAGAGAACAAATGTTATCAACTGCTCTTCAACAGCAATCATTGTGTTTTCCAAAGACACTCTGCCATTGCATAAAAAATATCCATTACTAGATCACATTCTTATCTGCTTTCTTTAGATTTCTTTCAAAACTATAAAAATGTGAGACAAGGAGAAAAGAAAAGCCCTCGAAAAAAAAAAAAAAATCATTAGTTTTTCAATCTGAAAACTATATGCCCTGCATTTGTTTTCTAATTAACTAGATATCAACTGCTGATCCAAAGATTAACTATATGAATCATAGAATCATAGAATAGTTAGGGTTGGAAAGGACCTAAAGATCATATAGTTTCAACCCTCCTGCCATGGGCAGGGACACCTCCCACTAAACCACGCTACCCAAGGCTCTGTCCAACCTGGCCTTGAACACTATCAGGGATGGAGCATTCATAACTTCCCTGGGCAACCCATTCCAGTGCCTCACCACCCTTACAGTATAGAATTTCTTCATATCCAATCTAAACTTCCCCTGTTTAAGTCTGAACCTGTTACCCATTGTCCTATCACTACAGTCCCTAATGAAGAGTCCCTCTCCAGCATTCCTATAGGCCCTCTCTTCAGGTACTGGAAAGCTGCTATGAGGTCTCCACACAGCCTTCTCTTCTCCTGAACAACAGGAGTAGCAGTTAAGTTTGTATCTAGAGTATTTTGTCACATAAATTAGTAACTGGCTAGAAGGAAAGACTTTGCAGGACCATGTTAATCATCTGAGGTCAGGACAAAATTAATCTGCAAATACCTATCTGTGTGGTCTTCACTGAAAGGAAGACTTAAATACTTCACTAACTGCACTAAAAATTCATAAGAGGCAAATCTAAAATTGTCCTGTTTTCTAGATATAGGAGTGAAATATGACAACTCCCAAGAGGAAGGTTCAAAGACATTTATGACCGGCATGTAAATCTGTTAACCTCAATTCTTTAGGTCACCTGTAACAAATGTTTCTCTTATTTTTAATAATAAAATTGCCTATTAATTTCAACTCATCCAGTCAAAATTAATGAAGAAACCTATGTAAGATGTCAGAATACTGAACATGCTGGACCACTAAGCAAATAACGTCATTATGAAACAGCATGAGAGGTCATGCAGTAGCCTGAATGAAGAGTTTTAACCACAGATTATTTCATCATTATCTTATATTTCCTCTATATTTCTCACTGCTAACATACAGTGAGGGAAAGAAAGGAGATTCAAAAAAAGCCTGGAAAAGTGCGGGAGAAACCCAGGTAGTAAAAAAGTTAGAGGGTACAATACAGAAAGAAAAGCGACAATGAAGATTAGAGGAAAAGGAAACAAAATGGGAAACAAAACAGAATAAATTAATAGACATAATAGCAAGTGACCAAGCAGTTCAAGAAAGCAGTCTTTTCAGACAAAAGGAGTGGTCAGGGCTGCCAGTAGTCATCAGCATACATCTCTGGCCATTGTTGGTTAAAGATGTGTTGCACTTTCCGGTCAAATTATTAGAAACATAATATACATATAGTATTTGGTACAGTTTCTCCAAGCTTACAGCTGCAATATTCTCATCTAACTTGGAAAAGTGCTTCCAAAATAAAGCATTGCAGACACTTGAGATTTTAATTTGACCTCTTGCAACAGTTCTTGAATCTATCTGTCTCATAAAGCTCTTAAGATTCTCACACAGAAAACTCTACCAACAAAAATTGCAGCTGCTGCATGCCAGGCAGTTTAGTTTAAAATTAATGTAGTTATCTTTGTCTAGATATAAAAAACAAATTTCTCTCCCAAAATGCAAGTCTGAAAACCCTGACCCTTCCTATAACATAGGTCCCATTTCTCTTAGTTATTTGCATAGGCAGTCATGCACAAATGAAAAGGATTGCTGAGTCTGGACTCAAACTCCAAGCACTCTGTGGCTTCAAATGTACATTCAGAGCTTCACAGCAGAATTTATCTACAAATGTATAGCCCAGTGAGTCACTATGACAGTGACTTCCCACAGTTGCATTCTGGGAAGTGCATCCTTCCCACTCCCACCTGGTTATATCCTGTGCAAGATGCATTTTGCCTAAAGTGACAAGACTTGATTTTTCCATTTCCATGTTAACTGTCTCACAGCAAGGACAGGTTAAGATACATTACAAGCAAGACTACTGTACTATTGAAAGTAGGATTACAGGACAGCAACCCACAGTTTCTTCAATGTCAGGACTTGGCCAAATCACCTTTGTTTTCTGGAGGAAGGAAGCAAAGCACAAAACACTTCAGTCAGCACAGCTATCTTGTCATGAAATAGTCCTAAAAATTTCCCACTCTGTTGCTGTCTCCAGACCCTTGTTGCTCTCTCATACCCCGGCATGCTGTTCTGTCCAGAGCTGTATTTCCCTGGATCATTTAATTTATCTACTTAGAGCACTGCTATTCCAAAAGCGTGTGTGGCCATAACTTGAAGGGCAGTGTACAAAGGCATGAGGCTAGAAACCCCTTAAGCCAGTACTGTCATTAAAGGTGCAGTATAATGAAACTATGGCCTAAGTAACTTGCCTAAAACTGTGCTCCACGTCAAAGGAAAATGGCCAGAAACTGAACTCAATGCTCTATGGCATGTCTACACTCTAATTTAAACATGACAGGGCAAGTTCACTGCCCAAGGACCAAGAGGCACAGACATCTATGATCATGAACATGCTGTACCCAAAATGGTGTGGCCTCGTCCTACCTTCAAATGAGCACACATGGGCCTGAGCAGAGAAAACAACCTACAGGCTTTTGTGTCTGCTCACCTCTATACTTCATGTATTCATTCTCACCTCATGACACGTCATCACAGCAATGCAATGATGACTTTTTTAAATGTTTAGAAAGAATCCTTTGCACTGTGTCTTCAGATGGTCATTAAAATTCTGCACAGCAGTACACTT
Organism: Psilopsiagon aymara; assembly: GCA_024733675.1. Lineage (NCBI taxonomy): Eukaryota > Metazoa > Chordata > Aves > Psittaciformes > Psittacidae > Psilopsiagon > Psilopsiagon aymara. Next base: position 26,656 of record JANRGW010038606.1, on the reverse strand, counting down.
CCTGCATGTCAAAGCTGAGGTTCCCCAAGTTTCTGCATCTGCCACTTTTCAGCCCCATGTTGTGTCCAACTTCCAGCTCTTTCTGAAAGCCACTGGGGCTAACCCACGCTTGTGTGAGAGGCTACCAGAGGCACTACTCACCAGAAATGTTCCTCTGTGCAGCCAAGTTCCTCCTTCTGCAAAATGACTTGGGAAAAGAAACTGGTGTTGGAGCTCAGCAGTGCTCATTCACATCAAGGATCTGCACTACGGCATTTTTCCTTTTAAAGGGAAGAAGTGAAAAGAACTGCCAGTGCTATGGAAATACTTCACTGTTCTTACCGTCACCGTGCATCACATGCTCATACAACCTCAGGCCTATTAACACTCTTTTAAGAAGACTGGTGCGACAGAGTAGCACATTATTTGAATGCGAACATTACAAGCTTCATTTTATTATGCATTTCCTTTATAACTCTTTCCCAGCCTCCATGGCACCTTAACATGAGGAATAGGTCTTACTTTAAGAACATCGTGCCTTTAGCCCTCATTGCAAACTTCCTTCCCCTATGAGCAGTGTCGTATGTTTCTAGCCACAATAACACATTTGGATGCAACAGTTAAGGATGTCACAATGAAAAATTCCTCCCATCTCCTAACCATTATTTACAAAACTAAAAGAAGGCACTCAGGTTCTTTCTTGGGATCGTTCAAGCCATAGATAATAATTTTCCATTAGCTAACACACACAATGCCTGTGTTTGATTCATTTCCCACACATGGCTTGAGCCTCTGTAAAGCTAAGTGAGCAACTCAAGGTCTTATATCTGGTATGTCTTAGCATTTAGATTTCTGACAACTGAAGCTGACACAGAGTTACAGCCCACTGAAAGTACCTCTTGCTTCTGCATTACGCTTGAATTCCAGGTGCTCTCTGGAAACGAAAACCCAACACAAATTCACATGAACGCACTGACAGCTTTCCTCTTTAAGACAGACTACTTAAATTATAACAGTGCATGATGCTAAGTGTAAAAATAGAAATACTTCATTCAGGTCAAGATTCATATCTGCACTTAAATCCTGTTCTAAAAATCAAGTATTACTTACTCTCCCTCTACTAGATATCCTTCTATTTTAAATCACTTTAAATCATGACATGAAGCTCCCAGCTACTTCCAAGATCCATTCCAAAGAGTACTTTTCATATTCTGGTATATCTGCCCCTCAGAGGGACTTGACACTGACCAATGATTCTGTTTACTGTTTTAGAAAATTCTTCCTCCTCTCCTTCAACCCACTCTGAAAGCCTATTGATACCTCTTACTTGACAGTAGGATCAGACACATCTTAAAAAGTTAACGCCCAAGTATATTGCATTAACTCGTGCAACCTGTGGCATTTGGGATGTGATTGAAGCATTTTGGGGTTTCATAAATGACTCATTAAGAATATATATTCCTTCTGCATTTGGTTTTTGGTGTGTTGTTTTTTGGGTTTTTTTTAAGTACTTAATTTTAAAAGATGGGGAAGATATTCACCGTAGTCTTACTGTGTCAAGGTTTAACCCAATTCTCAAGTGTTTTTTATTTGCATGAAGCATAATTTTGCATGACGGCACAGCATAATTTATAATTATTTTCTCCACCGAGACTTGGACACAGCTATTAAATGACAAATCTGCTGAAGGCAATTAATCTGCTTCTCCAGCTCAGGAGCAACTAATACATTGTCAAGGACTTGTCTGGGCCAACAAGTACTTCTTCCAACTTCTGCAGGAAATATGCTTACATTAAATTTTTGAAGTGACTGAAAAGAATGTAGTCTTAGCTTTCTTTTACCTTATATAAAAGGAGATCTCTTACTTCAAAGGAGAACTCTGTTCCTAGACACTTTATGTTTCTATACAGACCATCTACACATCGTCTACTTGAAATGCATTCTACCACAGGACCACCTTTTTTCTGTAATTCCTCCTGCTCTAACAAATGTTCTGTTTAGGAACACGAAAGTTATTCTAAAACTTGATTTAAATGTTTGTTAATGAAAAGAATCTCCAAAAATGTCTTAAAAAACTACAGTGATACTTTGATAGCTTCTGCATAGTATCCTGCAAGAAGTGCAAAGTAGAAGCAGCTCAACTGGCTCAGTGTGCAAAGGTAAAATTGAAAAAGACATCTTACAGAAGTGAAGAGGAAATAAAGAAAATTAGCCAGTGGCCATCCACAACACCAGTCTTCATTTCAATTTTTAATGTACAGTATACTGTCAGAACACTCAAATTTTCTTAGAGAAGCATACTAAGAAAAAAGATTAAGTAAAAAGTTACAGTCAATCCTAAATCAAAATGACTCAATGAGAAACAAAAAACAACAACGCTACCTTGGGAGGGGATTAAAAGCTTAAGGACTGAAGTTCCAAAGTCTTTTTGTTTTCTTTTGAGTCACTTCAATTTACACTCTTGCAGTATTATTTATTATAGTTTACTTCAAAAACAATAAAAACAAACCATACTTCTTTAAAATGAAAATACAAATCCTACATTGTTGATTAGATCTCCAGTTCCTGATAGCATTAGGACTACAAGTTGCCACCATTGCAAGAATTTAGATACACTCCAAGTTATCATTTCTTTAAAGCAGTGGTGTAGCAACCTAAGATGAAAGCGAGTTGGGTTTTGGTATTTGTTTCAAACAAATGATGAACATTAAAATATGTTTTTTTGAGTGACCTGGAGTGTATGTTTCTGAAGGGAATGGCAAATCCATCTGTAAATAGTAACCTTGATTGGGTAGTAATGCTACTTGCTCTATGTCAGGCAAACTCCTCTCTCTAAAGCAAATGGAGAATATAAGATTTCATTTGGAAGGTCTTAAAACTCCCACTTGTTATGCAAATGCTAAATGTAGCTCATCCATATCAAGATACAAGACACAGATAAGAGAACACATGCCCCCACTCCTTTCCCTTCTCCTTTTCCCATTTCCCCTGTCAATTCATTTTCACCCTCTTCATGAATTAGTGCTTACTCAATTTCTTGAGTCAGCCTAAAACCAGCCACCATTCTAGTTGTTAACCCAGCTGAAGAGTACACCAGCTTTGTAACTGAGCTATAAAGCACTACTATTCCTCTTGTAAGTAATCGTCTTAGCGGTTTCCTTGCTCTCCTTCAAAGCACCACCTAGATCTTTCAGGTCTTATTCTTAAAAGCCAAAATACTCATTAAAAAATGCTTTATGTAAAATGCTTCTAGTCTATTTATGCATTCTAAACAACTGCAAACATTTCTATACTCCTTGGTGTATAAGCAGAAGGAAATTTGCTAGCAAAAGGAAAGTTCGTATCAGCTGCTAAATGGCATTTTATGTCAGTAAATCAATACAAGGATAGTACCAGCAATCTTTTAAAATTGCTAAAAAGAAATCAGAGAAATAATTGTTTCAGGAACATGCACACTGCCTAGGCAGATTATAAAACCTTCACAAGAGTTCAACAGAGCATTCAACACAATATTGTCAAAATTGTTTTCGTTGGTTACAGCAATAATGACCTGCAACAGCTTTGTATGACTCAAAGTTAGCAACGTACTCAGTGATGAGAACACCACAGCAGAAAGCTGCCATGTGCCCTGAGAAGATCTGGGAGCCAGTACCACTCTGTCATGGTATAATACAACTTGCAGCTTATATAGTCTCATGAGACTTTAAAAGCTTAAGGAATGTACATTCCAGTTTTGCACCCTTTTCAGACTTGAGCTTCTGGCTGTCATCAGCACAACTCTCCACCCTCCCACTCCTCCAAGTACAATAACTTCTTCAAACATGCTGACAAAAGAGGAACAGGGTAAACTAGATCTGGGCTGAAACAGAATGAGCTAAACCTTTTAAATACTTCATGAAAATTAAGCTCTTGTTTGCAACCTTCAACATATCAGATCTACCAGAGTGAAATCATTCCATCCTTTAAGCAGTGAGCACCACAGTGTGGACAGTATCTGTTAAAACAGCCTAGGTAAATGATGGAATAAGAGATTGCACACATTCAAGTATCAAAGCTACTCAAGTTCTTTCAGAAAGAGATGCATATTGGAACAGCATGCCCCAGGTTCCCTTCGCTACTCAAACTCTTTTAAAAATTTGAGAGTATGTTAATGGAACAAATGGGTATTTTAACATTTCTTTTTTAGAAATACATTTGGTTTATAGTGCTAAGATACTAACTCACTCTCTTTATTGACTGAGCAAAAGTAAATATTAACTCCTACATCTAGAGAGCATTTCCAAATATTGATGAGAAGGTATCGACAGGATGAACTCATTTTTCTTTTAAAAAGCTACCAGCTGCTTTTTTGTACTGCTTTACTCGGGGCCTAAAGTATGCTTACAATAAGAGTCCCAGGAAAGAGAGCCTCCTAACACAGTGTAAATTAAGCAAAGGAAACAAGCTAATTTGAATATTTTTATTACAGAAAAACAAAAGGCTTACACTTGACTTAAAAAAGCAGCATTATTTTCTGAATTTGAAGTTATTACAGTGAAGTTGCTTCAAGAAACTTTAAAGACTGAAGAAAAAAATAAAATGCCACAGTCCCCCTGAGATAGCACTCGATTATCTGCATCACCACAGCAAACCCCTTAATTCCACATCACATCTGACACCCAGTCTAGTACACTTTTCTTCTCCTTGTGTCTTGTTGAATACACCTGGGAGAAGGGTTTGGTGAAAATGGCAGTACATTTCAAATCTAATTTCCAACAGTCCAGTACACATCTGATTGATTAAATTGCAGTTCAGAAGTTACTGAGACACAGGCTTTCCTTCCAACTATAGCAGTTAAGTGTTTCAGTTTTAACAGATCCCATTGCAATCCATTTCTTACACAGTATTTACCATATTCAGGTCCACATCTCAGAAGATTGCTCAGCAAGTTATTTGGCTACTACTTATTATAAACACAAAAAAAAACCAGAAAATGAAGGCTCATAGTTGAAACAGCTGTTAGCAGTGCATCAGAATTCAGAATTTATACATTACACACCATAGAAGGAACAGCAACATTCCATTGACCATTTCAGTGTCTTTATTAAGTCAAAAGCTGCAGGTTTCCAGCCTGAGCCAAAAATTAAATATGTAATTGAACTGTAACTGCAATTTTAAATCAGGAAAATATATTACTGCCTTAACAGTCCTACATTTTGACTGTCAGCACTGAGTTGTGCTAAAGTACAAAGGAACTTGCAAGCTTCTCATTGATTTATCTTTTTAAAACAACCCAAGATCTCTACACTATATTAAAAAACTTGTTTCTAAACACATTTTTAAGCACCTTACTTTTCAGATATATATGAAAACTACACTTCGAAGATTCTGCCAAAAAAAAACCCAAACAAACTAAAATCAAAAAAGAAAACTCAAGTAGCTATGTACAACTAGCTATAACGATAAAAAATGAAAAAAGGCAATTTACAGAAGGAAAAAGAAAGGAAAAAGCGTAAGAAAAGCCCAAAGATATCAAACACCTGCTACTCAGTATTTTAAGAACTCATGTTTTTCACCTCTCTCAAAAGGAAAAAGGTTGGACTTAAAATCGGACACAGAATTTTTTAAAAAAAGGCAAAACAAAACAAAAATTCCTAACCTCTTTAGATTGCTTTTACCGTCTGGTAACAAAAACCTTTGAAGTCAGGGACCTACTTACTGTACTCTGCACTGCAACATGAAGCCAGCTGTTACCAAGCTACCTAAACAGAAGAAACAAGTTTCTTTCCTACAAGGAAAAAGGATGCAATACATTTTCCCTAGTTATAATTTATATTATCATCAGGTTTACTCAAACACAGCACTTCTCTATTTAAGCTTACCTATCTTTTTTTACTTAATATTCCTTAATTTAGTGCTATGGAATAGTAATATCTTATGTGACCAAGCTGCCTTGTAAGGAGGGCATTATAATCTGTATCATACAGCCATATAACATTAAAAAAAAAAAAAAAGAGAGAGAAAAAACCCATGACAAATACTTATGAAGAAGAGCAATATTAGGATTACCTTCCTGTGATACTCTCCAAGACATCAATGCCAAAGTCTGCTTTATACCTTATATTTGGAGACTTCAGCCCTGGACACAAACTAGTCCTTTTAACAGTCACATGGTCGTACTAAAAGTGACTTTTATAAAGAAACAGGTAACAAAAATGCATTATACTAGTATTATGCTCTGTTAACTCCTTCCTTCAGAGTATGTAACAGTCTCAAACAAAAATACCAACATCAACTACCTAAAAATATATGCAACGATCTGAATTAAACAAATTTACACCATTCAAAAAGCTTGTCATTAGAGAGTTACTGCAAAATAAAGGGTGTTTGTCTTCCTTTACCAAGTTGTACTGCAGATTCAGAAAACTTAAATATCATTTGCACTGTAAGTTTGTGCAAACACTCATACAAAATAATTTAACAGGAAATCATATTCTAAAAGGTTTACAATGAAGTTTTCCAATATTTTTAGCTGTTAGAGCTCTAATAAGACTTAATTTAGCATCTGTCACATCCTATATCAAGTAAACATTCTTGACTGCCAGAAATCATATTACTACATGGTAAAACAGCCCTCTAGTTCCTAAAAATTTACATTTCACTTGAGAAAATAGAAAAGTTTAGAGTGGTTTGGATTTTTTTTTCCAAAATTATGTGCAACAAGTATAACGTGACTTCTTGGAAAACTCTAAGTTGTCTTTAGCTATCAGGCTCTGAAAGATTTTACAGATAACTTACCTCTTTCTTAATTTTCAGCCTTAGTTTTACATGAATGAGTGTTCAGTTGGGCTATATTAGTAGCAGCTCATCATGTACACTAAGGTCAAGTAACATTATCCCACTGTTCTGAAAATGAACAATTCAAAACTCTTCAAAAAAACCCCAAAAAAAGTGGAGGACTGTACCTGCAAATCTTATCAGTTTAAACTGCACTTTGTTAATCTGTTAAAGACAATTAAGAGAACATCCATATTTCTTTACCTGTCAATTTCTGAGAAAATCTGAATACATGCAAGTCAAAACTACCATAATATAAACAGAAAGGTCCTCTTTCATGAAGATCATCAATAAATGACTACCTTCAATAAATAAGTCTATTTGGAAATTCTAGAGAAATCTTTTGTTCAAAAGGTTAGTCTTTTTTCTTTTCCATTATGTCTTTCTGTTTCAGTTCTCCATCTGAAAGTTCTGTATATTTTCCATTCTTTTCCTCCTCTTGTTCTTCCTCACTGCCTTCATCTGTGAGCTCCCGATCACCATTTTCTTTTTTAGCTGCCTCATGTTCATCTACCCCTCCATCTGTATCAGCTGTGCAGATTCCGTAACACATAATGCTGATGACCCCCAGGGGCAACCCAAACAGAAAGCATCCCAGAAGAGGTGAACTCTTGAACACAGACTGTTGAAACACAAATTTGAAGTAAAAAACACTTTCAGTTAATATAAAAAATTATCACATTACTTCTCTTATTACTCTGGGTATTTATCAGAAACATCAAAAATTACAGTCAGGTTTGGGTTTGGTGGTTTTTGTTTGATTTGTTTGGTTGTTTTTCTATTGGTTTGGTTTTGTTGTGTTTTTTTGTTGGTGGCAGTTGCTTGCGGTTTTTTGTATGTTTCTTTTTCACCTCCCCAGAGAGAAGGAGTTGTCCTCATTTTAACAATTATTACTCTAAGTTCATAAAAAAAAAAAAAAAAGACTTGGAAGTGCAAATATTATGATGTTGCATTGGGATAGCTAATGTTATCACGCCAAATGTATAGCCAATTAATTATCTGAAGCTTAAGAAACAATTGTTCTAATGGTATTAGAATAACACTTTGAAGCGACCAGTTTAATCTCTTATTTGTGTCTCATTTTCAAAAATTAGTCTGAGTAATAAGGGACCTGCAGAAACATTCTACAGCTGTTATTAGACAGCTTTCTACTGAACAGCAGTTTAATGGTTTAGGAGAATGGACTTTTGGCTTCAGAAACTGATGGCTAAATGTTGCACATTGATACAAGTTTGGAAGACACTGACAGAAACATGTAAGTTTCAACTTGAATCCACAGCATAGGTTTTTTTGCTTGTACGGGACAAGTAAAGAAATGGATTTGTGTACATTTTTCCAACAAAATTGTTAAGCATAATTAACCTATGAGAAAGATGATAAAAACATTTTTTTTAAAACTACACAAAGTGTAGTACTTAATTCCCTTATGCTCTGGCTCATTAAACACTAACTTTTCTCAGAACGTGGAAGTGCTACCAGTTTCAGTGAAAGGATGTCACAGGGGACAAGGAAAAGATTTTGAATTCTCCCTGTTCTATCCTTAAAATAAGTGTCAGACCAATACAGAAAAGGAATGGAAAATGAAGAAACTAATGTATGTTGATTATTTAGCACACTTGAAAATATTATTAAAAACTTTAATCAAGAAGTTCATTTGGCTTAAACCTCATGTACATGTACCTATAACATATGCACAATGTATATGTTGACAAACTTTTTCTATACATTTCGACTGACAATGGCACCATCTAGTTTAATGAAAAATAAAACTCACCACTACAGTAGACTTGGCATCATAGATTATTCTCTTGATTCGTTGCAGAAGTCCATCACCACCCTGTGCCTGAAATTTCAAATGGAACCATGTCAAAACTGCTGACACTTTTCAGTTATGATTCCAAAAGTTCATTCTTCAGACCTTGCAATGTTAAGTCCCTTAAGAAGGAAATGAAAAGTAATTATTCTTGCACCTCAGGATGCCCAGATGCTCCAAGTTCTCACACATGGATAAACATCTTGGTAGTCTCATGAAAAAATCTCTCACAACTGTTTTAAACAATCAGTGCAAATTTTAGCAGTGGACTGGCACTCCACTCTCTCACCATAGAGGAACACTAACAGAAACTACCAACTATCCTGATGTAACAATTATAAAATGGCAGTGACCTTCTGAACTTTCCTGCAGCTATTTATGGATTTATTTATATCTATTCATGGTTTATGACAGAAGCTGTTAGAAAAGTCTAGGCATTAAATAACAAGAAGATAGAAAGGCATAATAAAGAAAACTTGTATTAAGCAAAGCCAGACTATACCTTCACTGCCATCTAATTTAGCAGTCTTCAAAATAACTACATGAATCCAAGGCAATTTGTCTGTTGAAGAAGACCAGTTTTCACCCATCTTGAGCTCACAGAGAAACAAACCTACATTTTGGAAGTCAACTGATCCACACTAGATGCTGACCAATACCCCTCAAATTTCAAAAAAGTCCGCAAAGATGAAACAGACCCATAGAAAGCTACTTATAGAGCCTTATAGAAAATAACAATAAAGTCAAGGCAGATAATCCAACACTTCCCAAAGAAGGGAAGAGGAAAATGTTACACTTCTCAGAAATTTCACTGTGGTTCAGAAATGCTGCATTCTGTTACTTGTTTCTTTTGAAGACTGTCATTCTTCAACAGCTGCACAATTTCTTAGGCCTGAATGCAGCCAAAGTAGTGCTAGTTTATGTCGACAGACATTTAGCTTAAATGCAGTCACATTCTGTATTGTCTGTCTTGCATTATCACTTTCACATAGATAGAGAGATGGGAGTTTAGACACTCAATCATTCTAGCTGAAATACTGGAAACAAAAAGGTAGCAACACCTAAGTGACACTATGGCAGAAAAAAACAAGGCATCACAAATTAATTTCCTCAAAGTTAAAAACCAAACAAATGTCATTTGTTATTTCAACCTGAAGGGTATGTTTAATAGAATGAATTAGGTTTTGATAACATAATTCAATGCAGTTAAAGCGTTAAAAAACTGAGAACTGAAGAACAAAGATCCACTAATTAAATCACAGGAATACCTCTCACCTTGCAACTAGAAGCATGGCAAGTAATGAACAGCAAAAAAATCCACCTATATTATGTTGCTACATAGATTTATCAGATTGAATAAACCAATGAACCCCATATGACTGAAACAATCTACAACATTATTATCATTACCACCTGATGACCTAAAACTGCTGGCATAATGTAAAGCAGGATTCAGTCAAAACAGTAAGCCTTCAATATACGGTGAACTGGGGCTCAAACCAACATAGACTTCTCCCATCAGGCAGCCACATGTTTTGTTAGCACAGTCCCAATTCATGCTCCATCACCACATGTGAGAGCTCTGACCCATGATCCCTCTCCTCATCCACATAACAAAGCCTTCTGTCCATCTCACAGTACACTGCAGGAATAAGCACACCCAAGCCTGTTTTGCCAACAGTGAAAAATTGTCCAAGCCATCAATTCCAGACTGATCTACTAATTTTGTTATTTTAACAAAAACAGCGCATTTTTAGTTTTAGGCAGAAAGAGAGGGGTAAGCTTATGCCTCTTTGTAATTTTCAAAGCAAATATACCACTGATTTTTGAGTCTGAACCTATCACTCATCAAGCTATTAGATTTATTAATTACTGCCCAAAAGAAAGGGTAGAGCTTATGTGTTATGAAAAAAAATAAATTAACAAATACGTTTAAAGCAAACCAGGAGATGAATAAAAAGCTATTTACTGATGACACCAGTAAAAGAAATATCAAGAGAAGTCATCTAACATTATGCTATAAACAAAAAAAAGGTTGCTTTCTACAGGAGATTCTGCAGTCAGAGCAGTGAGCAACGGCATGTCTCAAGAATTCGCAATTCACTGACAGAAGAACATAACAGAGGAAGACAGACAAGACAGGAAGACAAAATATATGGCATTACAGAGTAATCAAATTTTTTCCCTACTTTAGCATCTAAGGAAATAAACACCAACTAACATATTCCAACTCACAATGAAGACTTACTTCAGCAGTACCATCCAAGATATTGTTAATAAACTGAACCATGTCTTCTGTGCTCTCAATATGCCTATCTGGTAGGAAATATTGCTGATTGGAGGTATTCAATACAACAATAGTAGGGATTGTCAAGTCACTGGAAACAAATAACATAGTTGAAATATTTAAAGAATTACTGTATAAAACACTGCAATCCAAATAATTTCTACATCATTTAAAAGGGTATCCATTAACCTTCACTTCATATGTGTTCCTCACAGCAGTTCCTTGAAGGCAAGAAGGAAGGGGGAAGAGAATCACCTGGACAGCATAAGCATGTTTCTCATTACTGCTTTTAACTTCACATGTGTCAGTGACACTATTCAATCTTATTGAATTTTACATACCCATAGTGACTGCAAATCAGGTACCTTATGACCTGCCAATTAGTAAGAGATCACAGACAGTAGCCTTGTATATGTAATGTACCATTAGTACAACACATTAAGCATTTTAGTGCACAAAGGCAAAGTATAATCCAAATCCCTTGCAGCATGGTACAACTGATCAGCTCTATCAGTCGATCTCAACCTGTCAAGTCAAAAGAATGAGCCACACCACTCAATGTTTTTCTACAACTGTTTTAGATATGGCAGATGAGCTACAGAGTTTTTAAATAATTATTACTCAGCATTTGACCTTCACATGCATAAGCATTGTCTAGTATCACAGATAAGAAAGAAATAAAACCGGGGGGGGGAGGGAATCAACAAAAACATTTGTTAGAAATTAACTCTAGAGATAAACCAGTATAATCTACTGTTCAAAGCAGCCCTAAATTCAAAATTAGATCAAGTTTAGGAAAATTCAATACTGAATAAGTGTTAAATCTTTCTTATGTGTCATTTCAATGTCGGGTTGGATATAGCCATGGGTGGCATGGTTCAGTGTGAGGTGTCCCTGCCCAGGGCAGGGGGGGTTGGAATTAAATGATCTCAATAACACAATAAGTGTTGAATCTTTCTTATTCAACAAGAAAGATTTAAAATACATCAAATAAGTGGAAAAATCTCCTGTACTTTGCCAATTTTTTGGAGTTATGTCAATAATGTATTTAAATACTAGGTGGCTCTCCTTCACACAGAAGCAATGCAAACATTGTTTTTCTCCATTTTCACTCTTGTCTAATAGTGCCCCAACCATGTATATCGGAAATCCATGTAATATTGATGATGATTTCAGCCTTAACTGTGGCTATTATTTCATGATAATTGATTAATGTGTTTCTTCAAAGAGCTGAGGAATTATTGTTCTACATACACCTACAGTTGACATTCCAATGACGCTATATACCTTAGCTTACACGAAGGTGTATCTTTGCTTTCAGTAAAATACATAATCTGCTTTCTTCTTTTGTGCATAGTTTTAACCATATAATTTTTAATCCAACAAAAGCATGTTCATCATTCTGAAGAGACAGATAAATTACAATGTCAACTAATGGAGTTACAGCAAAGTTCAAAAGTGTACTACTTTTCAGGGACTACTACTTCTATCCCCACAAATTATACAATATTTTCCCTTGTGAAGAAACAGGATTTGTTCCTATGCTCACCTACACAGTAAGAAAGTATTCGGCAGTAGGTTTCTCACTATTCAGGATTTTCCTGTTTCCACTTGCTGCCATCTGGTGGAAAACTGAAGCCCTCACAATACGGTTTACCTCTAATAACTCAGGCAGCCACATAATGAGCAGCTACTTGTAGCAGTGAACATATTTTGCTGCATTCTTTTGCTGCTTCCCACTTAAATTGGAAATGTATACACACTGTTTAAAAATAATTAAAAGCTTCTAATTATTTTAACAGCAACTTTCTATATACTACAAGTTCTAAAATCAGGCATTTTGCAGATTAAGTTAAACAATCCAGTTGAACCCAACCTTGCCAACAGATCACTAGCATTGTAAGTGGCAATTCTATCTTCTTCCCCTTCATTTTCTTCCTCCTAAAGAAGACTTCATCTCCCTCCCCTGCTTCTTTTCACATCAGTTCTGGTACTCAGCAGAAAACATAGGAAGACATGTAAGGGGTTTGCTGGATCAGCAAACTCCCTTACTCGCATAGCCAAAAAAACAAAACACACTTCTGTCAGATGAACAGGCTGAAACAGCTCAGCTGATAATATGACATTAAAAGCCTGCAACGGAGATGCAACTCATGAAGTGAGGAAGGTCTCCCTTTTGGCAGCTACAAAGCACCAGATCAATCACATCTCTAAGCTTCAATTCAGAGACAGCAGGTTTTAAATTAATTGGATTCAGGTGTTAATCTACATAGAACTATAGACCTTGTACCTCCTGAATCCTCTGGAAGCTCAGAATATTTAGGGGCATGAACGCATGCTCTGTCCATTGGAGAACTTAATGACCTCTGCTTTTCCCTTCTTTCACTCAAAAAGGCCAGAATAGTCAACTGGAAATGCCAAGCAAATTAACTCTCCAATTCTGCATTTTTAGACAAGTATACTAATAAGGGAAATGTCAAGCATCTTGTTAAATTACTTCTATATTTCAAAATGTACCATGTACTTATCAAATGTGGACAGTATCTCCCATTCATCTTATGCTGCTTCTCTGCAGAAAAATACTTCTGAGTATGTCTTAAGAATGCATCAAGAATGAAATGTGCCTCTCCAGAAATAATAAAAAAAACCCCATAGCTAATGTTTAGCCATTATTTACATTTCCTGTTACAAATTGACATAAGACACGCTACAGACAACGTGGGACATCTCCAGACACTATCAGGAGAACTGGCTACCTGGCATTTGGAAAAGGCTGAGGTTCTTAATGACTTCTTTGCCTCTGTCTTCACTGG
>JANRGW010038606.1:0-12848 GCA_024733675.1 Psilopsiagon aymara | reverse complement strand
TGTTCAGCCTGGAGAAGAGAAGGTTGCGTGGAGACCACATAGCAGCCTTCCAATATCTGAAGGGGGCCTATAGGGATTCTGGGGAGGGACTCTTCATTAGGGACTGTAGTGATAGGACAAGGGGTAACGTGTTCAGATTTAAACAGGGGAAGTTTAAATTGGATATGAGGAAGAAATTCTTTACTGTAAGGGTGGAGAGTCACTGGAATGGGTTGCCCAAGGAAGTTGTGAATGCTCCATCCCTGGCAGTTTGCAATGTCGGGTTGGACATAGCCATGGGTGGCATGGTTCAGTGTGAGGTGTCCCTGCCCATGGCAGGGGGGGTTGGAATTAAATGATCTTAAGATCCTTTCCAACCCTAAGTATTCTATGATTCTACGACACAACTTTTTATGTGTCTAGTGCATTGTAAATTTAACAAAGGAAAAACCCACACAGTACTCAGAAGAAAATTTAAAGCAGACCTAAAAGATAAGCTCTACCACCATTAGCAGTTTATCAATAAACCAAACTTCTACCATTAAATTATGCAGTTTAACAAACAATTGATACTATGTTACATGCTGAATTCTGAAGACCACAATTTTTCCTCTAAACACACAAAAGGCAGGAATTCTTCATAAGATTTTTTTCAGTAAAATATATTTAGCAACAAATCTAAGAGAAGAAAGAATATTCAACTAAGAATTTACTTACTCCATTAGTAAACTATTAATGTAATCATTTCCATCCATATGGCCAAACTGGAAATCTCTGTAACAGAAGCAGTGAAAAACAAATTGATGAAAAGGAAAAAAGAATAGCGAGTTTCAGCAAAGTTCTTCCTTTTTTCCTATAACTGAAGATAAGAGCACACATTCACCAATATAATTAAAAAACTGATGATCTACAAAACAAATAGCATCCTGCAACACAATTAATGCAATGGTCATATAAAATACTAGCATATGAATATAAAAGCAAGCACTGTAATATTTGTCATGTAAAATGAAAAAAATGACTGCTGTCTTAAAAAGATTAATGCAGAAGTTCACGTAAGATATTGTAAGACCTTGTGTGCTTACCTGTGAAAGTGGTCCCGATAATCTCTAGCAACTTCCTGAATAATAGATTTTAGTCTGGATGGAAAAAAAGTAACATTATTAATCCAAGATATATTTTGTCAAAATACAAACAATAAACATGGACATTTCCCCAGTAAGCAGCAAAGAGTACCTCATCAGCATAAGGACCCCTGTTCCATTAACAAAAAACCTCATTGATCTGGCTTGGTTTCTAAGGGTTGAAAGGTTAGCTACCACATAATCTCAACACAAGAAAAAAAGACAGGTGTCAAGCTGCTTCACTCTATCTGAAGATCCAGCACTTTGAAGAAAA
This sequence comes from Psilopsiagon aymara, assembly GCA_024733675.1. NCBI lineage: Eukaryota > Metazoa > Chordata > Aves > Psittaciformes > Psittacidae > Psilopsiagon > Psilopsiagon aymara. The sequence goes on along the minus strand of JANRGW010038606.1, from coordinate 11,471 downwards.
TCCGAAGATGTTTGGGAAAATAGCATACACAGTATTTGAACAATATTTTCTTACTCATCCACGCAGAGGAAAGGGGAAGGTATGTTCCTCTAAGTCTCTTCAGCAAATTCCAACCCAATTGAAAACACCCCTCCCTCATTTAAGTTCTACAGACAACTAATATAAGCATGACTAAATTAATTTTTAATGCAACTGAGCTGAGGAACAGTCATTGGTTTAAACTAAGTTCATCCCAGAGTCATCTGAACTTAAGTACTCTTGTCTATGATTAAAAGGTGACACAACAGCTTTAAAAAGCTATACGATCACTGTTTGCTCTTGTGACCTCATTAGCAAATGGCAGAAGAGCAATACAGGTACTCCCATAATCTCATTGCACTCACATGTTCTTCAACAGAGCCATAAATTAAATAAATTCAGTAGGCTAAAGTGAGAAATTAGAGAACATCCTCAGGTTCAACCCATTCATGGAACCTAGCATTTCTTAACATTTAAGACACTTCCAAAGTTCTCTATTTCATACCAGCACATTTCTCCCACAGTGACCACAATACTCAATCTGTACCTGGTATGTTCCACTGAAGAGTTTTTATCATCAATGACTGCAATAGCCACAAGTTTTCCTAAAATAAGGAATAAAAAACTTGAAACCACTTAACGAGAAACACTCATCTCAGATGAAAAATATTTCAACCCAGAAGATTAGATACTCTCCAGGGAGGGCAATTAGTTTTAAGTATAAACCAACTGCTATAACAAATAGTCTCTTCTACCTGCCTAAGTGTGGTTTTCTTAAAGGTACTGAAAAGAAATTAAGATGTGGTTTAATGCCATACCACATACATTCCATGTAATTTATGCAAAACCTTATCTGCTCTTAAACTGAAAGTCCTAATTTCTTGTGACTACTACAGGATTAGACATACTAATTTTTATGTTGTGAGGAAAGGACTAGTGCAAGCCTTTGGATGAAGCCTATAGACAACAGAACAGTTATCTCATGAACATCAAAAAAAAAGACTGGCACTATCAACTCTAACTCCAAGATTAATTAACTGTTGAGATTTAAAAACCACATTCTTAGTGCTCTTTAACTTTTCTAAGCATTAAGAACAAGAGATGACAGAAAGCTTAGTGATAGCAGCATCTCACCTGTATCTCCAAGCTCATATAGCGTGAAACCATCTACATGAAGATAACCTTGAAATCTTTCCCTATTTATCCAGGACGACAAATCACCATCTTCATACTCTAAAAAAAGTAAATAAATAAATAAATATTTATTTTGGCTATAGAGACAACACTTTTTTTCTTCCACTTTTTCCTCCTGTTGTTGTAAGATAAGATCTCACACATTTCCCCCAATTCCTCTTTAGTTTTAAAACCTCTACAGTTATTTTCAATTCTCAAACAAAAAGTATTATAGCAAAGCATGAGAAGCTGATTTGATGATTTTTTTTCCCTAAATCAAGGATAAACAATACTATTTTACAAGATAATTGTGCATCGTTTCAAACAAAGAGATAAAAAAGTACTGTAATATTTGTGACGAGTCCTTAAATGAAATGCAAAGAAATCAAGAAAAATTAGATGCACTAACATCATCATGAGTATAAATTCACAATCAGTTATACTGAAGGCTAATTTCCAAAAACAGGTATTTTAACCTGTAATGAATCTAATTCTAGCACATACCACCAACACCACTGTAATTAGATCTTAATCACAAGTAAAAAAGAAAAATGTACATAAACATATATATGCATGATGCATACACACACACACACAAATGCTAATTAAGTACATTTGTGTTAAATCCTATTGTATAGAATGAATAAATCTATTGTATAGAACAAATAATCAGTAACTTCAGGTTAACAATTAATGGTCCTAAAATCGTAGCAAGTGATTTCCACCATAAAGCTTCTCATAGATCTGCATCCCATTGCCATACTATGGGGAAGAAAACCAAAACAGAACAGTACACAAGGCCAGAGCTTTGAAATGGATTTTGTTAAACCTTTTTCTTACAATAAGCTCTTCAAATTTCTGCCCAATCATAACTGTTGCATGTATAACTTTATCCAGTCCCTTATACTGCATCTTCCTGACTTGCTTGATTTATAAACCACTACTTACCATCATAAACAAAGTAAGTTCCATCTTTGAAGACCACAACAGCAGGCAACTCAGGCAACATCACATACTGAAAGAGGTTAAACCATGGAAGATTAAAAGATTTTTAAATAAAAACCCAAAAAAGTCTTTAAACATGGAAATATAGTCCATGGAGGAAATCTCAAAGTACATTTAAATTTTTTCTTTCTGCATTTACTAAAATAAATTTATCAGCTTCTGTGTATCAAAAAGTAACTCAACATAAACATATTTTTGAGAGGTAGGTCTCACAAAGTTTAAATGAAGCATGGCTTTTACTAGTATCTACAGTAGCATGAAGAATATTTTGTTGGTTGGACATGAGCTTTAGGTAGGAGATCATAACTTGAGGGTTTTACCAATCATGCCTGCTGTTCCCAATTTGTGCTGTTGTTAGCATATATATCATATTGTTACTTCTACTAAATGGACAGTCAATACTGTAAACGAGTAACACCGATTACATGTCCCACTAAACCTGGGATACGTCTTGTGGTTCAGGATGACAGAAATACTGACACAGCTTCGGCAGACAAGGCTGCAAAAAAGTTGTCCTAATTTAGGCAAACAGAACAATGAATTCCTGCAATACAGCAGTTAGGATGGTTCACAACATACTAAAAAAAAAACAAAAACAAAAACAAAACCCTCAAAAATACAATGCGTAGAAACTTTTCCCTTAGAATTTAATCTTAATTCAGCTCATGTTTTCAATAACTGCCAGAGAAGCCATGCTGCATTCATTCTTTACTGCTTGCTACCACCCTAAGATAAAATTCTGATAGCATTTGCGGTTAAGAAAGGACTGCATCATGAGCATAGTTTTGACAACGATGTTGGCTGAACTGTCTAATTTTCTGATATGTTTGGAAAACACATGAACAGTATCATGAGTGCTTTTCCAAATGGCATGGCTTCTGTAATCATTCTGCATTATCCTTCTTGGAAATAAATGTAAAAGCAGTAGGTTTATAATGTAACAGGTCATACAAATGAGCAAAAAGGTCATAATTCTAGATGACACTTCATTCTCTTATTTGCTAAAAACACAGTTTAGCTTCCTTAAAGGGCAAAGCAGGCTATGTGCAGCTTACAGCTTGCAAAAGATATTTGAAGCTTGGAGCAAGATTACCTAAAGTGACAAAACAAAGCCCAATAGTGAACACTGTCATGCAAAGCCTAATTAGAACCAGCAACCACTAACTTGCTAAGATTTTTCCTTCTCTCCATAGGCTATTTCATACCATCACTGATTCAGATTAAATGACATTTGTGGGAAATTACATTTGGTGGGAAAAACAGATCATTTTTCCATTTCATGCTTACATTCCTGTGATCACAGGATCTCAAACTGTTCCAGCCTTTCACACTCTTTCCACTAGATCAGTGAACAGTACTTTTGTTGCTCAGATTGGGCAGCAGTGTAAACAGCAACTGAGCTAGCTTTTGATGTAAGACTTCTGGAAATCTAACAATACAGACTTGATAATGAGGCCAGTTCTATTTATGATGTTAGAAAATGCATGTGCCTAAAAAAAATACATTATTATGGTTCTCACCCTGCTAATACCAAACTAATGTCAAAGTTATGTGTTACCAGACCTGGAATAGTTAGGTCCCACGGGAGATAGCAACCAGCCAAAAAGCCTCTATTTTGCTTCAGTGTGCCACATGAGAATTCTGTAGCCAGTAGACTGGGTGGATCAGTCAAGCCCTTGGTAAACTAATGTTTTGATCAGCTGTACTGTACAAGGTGAAAATAACTTACCTTTTCACTTACTTCTCTGACTATTAGAGTACCCAGTGGTACCCCATGCAATAGATCCCCGAACTAGTTATACAAGTGGTTTGTGAAAGAACTTTGGAGCAACAACAGCTTTGCATTGGTTAAAAAAATCAAGTATCTACCTTCTTGAGTAGGTCATACAGTCCATGTTGTGTTCTGCAGATCTGCTGTTTATTTTCATTAACATGACCGAATAAGTAATTTGGCCAATACAAAGCAATGACAGACCGAAACTTGTTTTGTACTCTTTCCCAATATAGACTCAAAAATTAAATGTTTCAGTGTAATTATCTTGAAATTTTTCACAGGCAAATCATAGAATCATAGAATAGTTAGGGTTGGAAAGAGCCTTAAGATCATCTAGTTTCAAACCCCCTGCCATGGGCAGGGACATCTCTCACTAAACCATGTCACACAAGGCTCTGTCCAACCTGGCCTTGAACACTGCCAGGGATTGAGCATTCACAACTTAAACGCCAGCTCTGTGCCATCAAAACGACAAAATTATACGTGAGCAGAACTACTCCATTTCTGTAGAAATGGCAGGAACTGAGACAGCTTACCTCAGGCAGCACATCTTCTGAGGCAGAAAAAAAGTACGTATAAACTATTAGTTCTGAAGCAACTTCAATGTATTTTTCCTGCAAAAATGCAAGCAACAGAAGTTTTGTAACATATCTTATCATCAAAGAGTAGTTAGAAAATACAGTTATGACACAAGATTGTAAAAACACTTCAATAAAAATTAAAAAATTGCGCATATTACAAGCATGCATTCCAGCCTACTAGAAGACACTTTACAATATATTTGTGCATAGTCAAAAGAAGTAACTTTATTCAGCAAAGCATCAAACCTTTAAAGGAGATTCACCACCAACATACACAAAAAGTACATGATGTCTCTTTTGCACATGGTCAAACATATGCTGGCTAGGGAGTGGCCTGATAAGAGGTCTAGGAGGAAGCAAAAACAAAGAACAAAATCAGTTCCTAAAATGCAAAACTCAAAGAAATACCCCCCCCCCCCCCCCCCGCAAAATACCATACAGGGCTTTTTTCATTTTTAAGGAAACTAGATTTCCCAAATTATTATTTCAGTTTGAACAAAAAAAAAGAACAAAAAACACAAAAAACTCAAAACCAAACAAATAAAAAAAAATAAACCCCCCCAACCTAAAAATTACACACCCACACCCCAAATTTGTTATGTTTCTCAAATAGCACACTTAAATACAAAATTAACATTTTAGTAAAAAATGCTGCTATGTTTAAACATGCACACCATTTACTGGTCACAGAATCACGGAGTGTGTTGGAAAGGACCTTAAAAATCATCTAGTTCCAAATCCCCCCTGCCATGAGCAGGATCACCTTCCACTATACCAGGCTGCTCAAAGCCCCATCCAACCTGGCCTTGAATGCTTCTAGGGATGGGGCAGCCAGAACTTCTCTGTATTCCAGTGTCTCACCACTCTCACAGTAAAGAATTTTGTCTTTATGTCTAATCTGAATGTAGTCTCTTTCAATTCAAAACCATTGCCCCTTGTCCTTTCAGTACAGGCCCTGATAAAAAGTCTCCCTCCATCTTTCTTATATACTGAAAGGCCATGATAAGGTCTTCACAGACACAATTTGAGAGACAAAATTCTTAGCACAGCAGACAGAAAATGTGGTCTTAGAAATAAATAATCTTACAAAATTCTGGTAAATTATTAGAGATCACCAATATTCCTAAACTACAGAATTCTGAACAGAATTCTGAACGATAATTAATATTGTATACCTATATAAATGCTTCTTAATTATATTTAAGAATGAAGGAAAGAAATGTGATCCTTTCTTCTCCGTGAAGATTATGGTCTATAATATATTAAAGCCACAGGCTATTGTAGGGAAGGAAGAAAAAGCCAACAGGGTTGGTTGTGAACAATTCTGTAAAAGCAATTTCCTTACATTTCCAATTGCTGCAAGTTTTCAGATACATAAGCATGCATTAAGCTGATACTTCTAAGAAAACTTTTCAGTATTAAACAGCGTCTGTCTTAGCAATGACATCTATCTATCAGCCAGCATTTAGGTTAGTATTCTTGTTTCTGGCTTCCATGAGTTTAATTTCTTCTTAGTTTCCACTACTTTGAAAAGCCTTCAGTTACTGCACTGTAAAGAAGGGATGGGGACTAGACAGACTCTACTTACTTTCTCCATGCCACTCACCAATAGCCTCACAAGAAACTGCCCGTACAATGCATACTGGTTTTAACTTTATGTCAATCTCATTCTTTTTAAAGTAGATGTAATTTTTGGCCCACACCAAAATCCTATGGTTTAAGTCACAAGATCGAAAGTACACTTTGAATCAAAGAAGAGTATACTTACCCTGCCACTCTATTAGCAAATTCAATTATATCATCTTTGGTTCTAGGTCCCCTGTAGTTGTATGCCAAGTCACCTTTTAAGCTAGATAAAACAGGAAACACAAGAACAGAACTGAAATCAACCTGACTACATCTGCACATGTAGAATTACTCAGTGTTCACATGTTTATTACAGTCACCCTTCAGAAACTAATAAGCAGATAAAATAAATGGTCAGCAAAATATAAAAATGATGCAACACAACACAATTATGGAGTAAAACTTAATTACACAATATCTGATTTACTGACTTCTAAAAATAATCAACATTCTTTTACAATTATTTTTTTTTAGTGCACAGCATTCATTTACTTTGTAAACACACAGATCATTTGGAACATTGCTTGTGACCACAAAAAAATAAAACCCCACACTCAAACGAAACACCAGACATTCAGTATTTACAGCACTCAGGAATCAGGCCTTGTAAAAGACAAGCACATAAGCTTCCTTAATGCTTTTTTTTTTTTTTTAAATAATTGAAAAGTATCAAATGACCTGTAAAACCTTCTGAATTTATGTATTAAATTAAGCTTTCATGAAGTGTAGGTCAGTTAATTGTACTCTGCTGACAGGCGATGTAGCACATTTGCATCATAACAATATTCAAGTTAGTTTTACTAATTCTAACAGGCTTTCTTTGAATCCATGCAGGTTTAGGAAATTCACAGGAAAAAAAATAATCCAAATTTTCTATGCTTCTGTATGCCAACAAAGTTTTTCATCCTTCAATATTAAGAAGCTAAACACCTCTGCTGCTTTTTTGAAAAAACTAACTTGACAAGATTTATTATATATTATGAATACTATTCCCTTAAACAAAAAAACCTGCTAGCAAGCCCATTATGTTAATAGTAAAAAGTACTCAAAATTAACTCTTTATTTAATATTACCTTGTGCTGGAATATATGTGTTAGAAATAAGTATATATACTGTTATTATGGACTGGTATTTTAATATAAATTTTCTTCTCCATTAATTTTGTTTTGGTTTTTGTTTTGTTTTTAAATACATGAATTAAAAAAAAACTACGTATACCTCTCTCATCAAACAACTGCTCTCACACTTCATCCTATGCAGTAACCACTACTATGATTTACTTAAGATTTTCAGGTACACTGAAGAGAAGACAGGTAATTAAAAATAAGAAAATGCAAGCAGCAACTTAGTAAAAATTAAAAAGAAGACTCAGGTATGCACTTACTGCCTGAATCACTCTAAAGACGTAAAATCAATTGGTGCATGAAATTCCTTTAAATAATTTTATATATATATATAAAATATATATAAGCAAATATTTATTTGAAATATATATTTATATACACACACTTTTTAAAATTTGTGCAGCAAACAGCAGTTAAATGAATTACAACCTGGCTTTAAGAAATCTGCTTCTAAATAAGATGCTTGATTGAGATTGGTGAAATTTCAAAGCAAAGGAGTCCAGCAGAAAACAAAGATGATGTTACACTGACATGGTGGAGTATTTTGTTTGGTTGGTTTTGTTTTAGGGGCTTTTATGTGGTTTGCTTTTTTTCATTATCATTTTTTAAGGCGAGAGGAGTAGGTTTTTTACTGCCATGAAATCAGTGATAGGAGAGGTAATTGTTAGAAATTCAATGGGAAGTATCAACTTACAGCTTAATTGTTGGATAGCCTCGCACTCCAAATTCAGATGCAATACCTGAAAGAAACGTGTTAATGCCAAAGTAAACCAAGGCTTTCTTGCTCTCCTACCTTAACCTTTAAACATAATTTAGTATTGAAGCCACATAAATAAATGAAAAACCTACCACTCAGTTCAGTAAGAATTATTTTATGTGCTTTCAAGAAGCTGTTGTTATGAGACTATCTTACTAGATTTCGGACCTCTTTCAGAGGTACTGCAGAGTACCAGCACAGGGTCTCAATTAATAGGGTCAAATGGCATGAGAATGCTCCAAATACACATGCCTGGTCACTTTTCACTTAAAGGTAATATGCATTTAAAATACACATACAAGTAGTACCAGAGACAAAAATTAAGCATTATAGATGTACAGTTGTAAATACTAACGCTTAAAAGGAATATAAAAGACAATTAACTACTTATATGCTACAGTAATGGGTAAAACAAAGTTGCAGCAGTAGTAGTAGTTACAAAAAAGTCAGTTTTTGAAGCAAATTCTGGAGAGGTAAATGTCTACAGTCACCCACTTCACCAGAAATATACTTTATAACCATTCTGTTACTTACCTGCTGCTTATTAAAGCGGCAAAAAGTGAAGACAATTCCAGAACTTTTTTCCTCACCTCATGTTTGAAACCTCGTATCTTGCTCCTATTAATTACAGTACAACTTGCAACTGCCCTTCCAGTTGTGAACATAGCCAGTGCCATCTTAAATTCCAGTATCCAGTGTTTTCCAGAAGTTAAGCTAAGTAGTCCTCAAAAAGGGCTAAAAAAAACTTCAGAAAATCTAAAAGTCTGCCAATGCCTGTGCAATTCCTACTGAAAAATAGCCCCTACATTCAAAATGCACCAAGATTCAGTACTTTTAACAAAAACATTCTGAAGCTAACAACCACACACCAGAGCAGCACGTGGGAGAACTTAGGTGCAGGGCTCTGAATAACAGCTTAGAAATTTTAACCCTAAGGCTGGGTGAAAATCCTAATTGTATAGAACTATAATTTAAACTAGCAGCTCACCTTCCAGCGCCTTAATCTAAGGAGACTGATCGAAGAAATATGTGTATTAGGATTGATTTGATTCTGAACCTTTTTCCTTGTAGCTGTACCCCACAGAACTAGAATGAATTACAATGTGTATTAGAACATTCAGTCACAAGAGCTGTCAACGGACAGTTACATGTCCTTGAATATCTCTTAAGCAGAGTCAGGAGATCTCAAAATACACATTTTTAATATATATTTTTTAAAAACATCCCAGTCATGGAGATTACTAAAATCCTCTCAACATCATGGAAGTGACTTACTTATTCACGTCATCACCTCCACTTCCTGATACGAAAAAATGCATGCATGTTTGCCTATAAAAGCAAACAGGAGCAATTATGTTCTTTTTTGATCACATTTGGTGGACTTTGGAGGCTAACCCCTATGAAAATTCAATATAGCACACCATGTGACTGTTCTGTTGATGTAACTGCTGCATCCTCCTTCATACAGCTACCATAGCACCACTTATTGGATGCTTTACATGTTCAGCTGTGATCTCAATACTCTGATGACAAACTACCCAAAGTCCAGATTTTTCACACTACTTCATATTCATATTAGGAATACAAACTATGCAGAGTCAACCATTCAAGTTCCTTCCTAGCTGTGTGTGTCCCCAGCTGCATTTCCTTCTCATATTCTCAAGACTGAATTACTGATTGATTTCAGAGAATCTTTACAATGGGAAGACACTAAGCAGAGTTGACTGAGGTTTTCATATTCAGATGTAAAATCACCAGTTAGGAAATTGTTGTGGTTTAAGCCCAGCCATAAATTAGCCATACAGTTGGTTACCTCCCTCACCCTTTCTCCCCCTGCTCCCAGAGATGGCGAGAAGAATCAAAAGAATGTAACTCCCACTGGTTGAGATAAGAACAGTCCAGTAACTAAGGTATAACACAAACCACTGCTGCCACCCGTAATAATAGTAATGACAAGGGAAACAACAAGGGAAGAGAATACAATCGCCCATCACCCACCAACTGATACCAAGTCCGACCGAGCAGTGAACTCACTCTTCTAGGTCCCTGCCCCTAGTTTTGACATCTTGGACATGACATGAGGTGGTATGGAATACCTCTCTGGCTAGTTTGTGTCAGGTGCCCTGTCTCTGTTTCCTCCCGGCTTCCCCTTCTTCCTGGCAGAGCATGAGACTCAGAAAGTCCTTGGTCAGACTAAACATTTGAGCAGTAACTAAAACCATCAGTGTTATCAGCGCTGTTCCCAGGCGGAAAGTCAAAACCACAGCGCTGCACCAGCTACTATGAAGGAGAAAAATGACTGCTACTGCTAAATCCAGGACAGAAATAAAAGCACAAAACTATTTCAAAAGATTTATTGGACTCTATTCTTCATAAAACTGGTAACAAATCTGAGAAGAAAAACATGTCCATGGCACAAAGGAATCTTTGCAGGTTTTAGTAATTTTAAATATGCAAATATGAATTTTAGAGCAAAAACGAAGTGCCAATTCTATTGCAGGTATCAAACACAAAAATTTAGTATCAGGATAAGAGATGCAAATGTTTCAGGGTGAGAGTTTATACAATTCATAAGATTTAGAATTTTATATATATATATATGACTGGAATGTTAAAGATCCACCAAATCTATTCCCAACTTTGAAGTTACCTGGTTGCATAATCTTGTTATTTTTAATTATGAAGACTAATTTTTCTTTAGCAAATGTGTATCTTTAAGATGAAACATGAGGTAAAACTTCTGCTGTTTTACAGAAAAGCTACATACAATAAATTGGTGTCTAACACAAGATCAATCTGATCTCAAAACACCAAACTCTGCTACATATAATCACAGAAGAACTGGAGTATCACTGAAAAAAAAGGCATTCTGCATAATATTTATGCAAATATAAAAATCCTGAAGAATCAGTTTTAATGCGTATTAACTAAAAACATTACCTGTAATAACCAAGTTTTATTACACACAGATCTCACTTGGGCCACACTGCTCCCCCGTGCCTTCCCTCTTCAACATTCTTGGTTAAACATAGATTTAAATGAAACTAAAATAAAAGAGCATGCTGAAACTAAGAAAATGATGTTAAGAATGCAACAATCCTCTTATGTCTACCCAAACCACTTATCTGAATACCTAACATTTTGGCTTTTCCCTGCAAAGGTCAGTACACAAGAAAGGCATCATCAAAGAAGAAAGCATTTAAATAGCTGAAATTGGTTCTTCAAGAAGACATTTACAGAGAAACATGGGGAGAAATTGGCCCAATGCTGATGTAATGACTTCAGAGATTTAAGCAGGCTTTTGGTGTAACATCTTAGAGTAGAACCATAGAATACTTAGGGTTGGAAAGGACCTTAAGATCATCTAGTTCCAAACCCCCTGCCATGGGCAGGGACACCTCACACTAAACCAT
>JANRGW010038605.1:6023-38331 GCA_024733675.1 Psilopsiagon aymara | reverse complement strand
GGTGTCCCTGCTCATGGCAGGGGGGTTGGAACTGGATGATCTTAAGGTCCTTTCCAACCCTAACTATTCTATGATTCCATAAAGAGGGGGATCAAGCTTAAAACCTAACAGTAGAAGCTGCTGCCCAAGACCATAAGGAAAGGAGGCACATTAGAAAGGAAAACAGTGAAGATCTACAGTAGATAAAGAAGCAGCAGCATTGAAAGAAATCTTAGGTGGGAAGAGGACAGTCTCACAGGAAGGATGAGATGCTAGGAGACAAAGCAAATAGAATAAAGGATAGATCAAAGATATTTAAAACCAAAAACTATGCAGACAAAGTGTAAGAAAAGGCAAAAAATGAACAGGATAAGTTAGTATCCTCTGACTGGACTGGAAGTAATCCCTCTCTTCCCTGCCAGGCTCTTCTGAACCTCCCGTAGGAGTCATTGCTTACACGGCAGTCCCTGCCTCAGAGGAACAGAATGGGTATTATCAGGCTTCTGGAACAAAACATGAGATGGGCTGAAAAACCTAAAGTGGCGCTTTCAAAAAGTACTCAGCACTGGCTTAACAAATCCCTTTTCTAAATCTTGTGTAAAACATGCAGAATATGTACCAACAAATTAATTTAGGTAGTCACAGTCTGCTGTAACAGCTTTACTTGTTTTAGAGTATGGAAAAGACAGCCATGAAGAGTATGTACTTTTATAGGTAGTTCTCTCCCACCCTGACACTGAACTGAACAGTGCAGTAAACATTCCACGTGGATCTAGCATCTCCTTTCTGGTCTGACACAAGCCCTCATTATCTTACAGGATGCAGAATAAAGTGTGCCCATTAGACAACATAAAATAATCACATATGCTCTGAGAATGAGCATAACACTACAGCATTATAAACTGACTAACTCTGCACACTGCAGGGTCAGGTCCAAAGCCTTCCCCTGACAACCATGTTCCTACAAAACTCCAATGCTGTTTGCACTTTGCCTTTGAATAGAGAAAAAAATCCACAGCCAAAAAAAAATCTGTTTTGTGAATCTTTATAGAATGACTTGATCACTCCTGCATTTTTATGATCTAAATTTTAGTTAAAACTACCTGATAGTCAGCGGGGCTATAAGAATACTCTTATAAGAGCAACAGATACACTGGTCCACATGATCCAACGAAAAACTCCTTCACTGAACGTTGCAAGGATGAGCACAGACCCTCCCATTCACACTTCACTCACTTTCTACTTGGCAAACGTAAACCAACTGAGCCTTCTACAGAAAGGACCACTTTTTCCCTGTGGTACTTTCATTACTAAGTATTATTCTTAACAGATTCAATTAAAGTCCACAGAGAATTCTCAACACAGGCTCTTATTGCAAATATTATAGGCTGATGTGTTCAAAAAACCAGCTGCGAATAACACATAGAGCAGGCCACAGTATTTTAGCTTGTAACTATAAAGGTTTATTGTGCTCCTTCAAGAAAAAGCTAATAAAAATAAAAATCAAAAGGGACAAGCAGCATATTCAAGTATTTCTCAGTAAATACACAAAAGGCATGCCAATTCAGAGCAACAGCTAATGCGCTCTTGAACTAGCTTTTTGTGGCTATCCACTGTAAGCTAGATCTAGTACGTTTAACTTTTTCTCTTCAGACTATCCCAACTAAAAATCAAATACTTCTACTGACTGTACTGACTTCTACAGATTTTGTTTCTTCTTAATTGAAAATTATTACTGGAAACTGAATCTTAGCGATGAGGGAAAATACCTGTGAACCTGATTTGAGGAGCAAGAAAAGCTTTCCTAGAGACAGGTTTCATCAAGAGGACAGGGCTGCATCCTACTGTTCCTGGCAAAGATCAGAGGCACCAGTGCAGGGCCTGTTGAGCTAAGTGGACTACGGGTGAGGAAAAATACAGATGGAGAAATGGAAACTCTGGGACGTGGGAGGGTTGGCACATGTTTACGTGAACTTTCCTATTGCATTACTGACCAAGCAGGCTGCACAGCCCATTCCCCAGGGCCCCATCACATTCAGGTCATTTCTTTTCTCTTGTTGCCCAGCTTGCCTAATTTTCCCTCAGAGAGAAAGACAATCCTACAAACTTTTTCCACCTGTAATTTTATAGCTCTAGATTCTGGTGATGACAGCATGATGGCTACCACAGTGAGAGAGGTACTTGAAGACTTACACTGCAATGCTAATAATCCTCGAGGTAGGGGGAGTGGGGAAAGGAAGAAAGAAAAGAGAATGGGAAGTGAAAGAAACACAAACTGAAACAAGCACCTTGAAACATCTGAAAGCAACTCCCAGCTTATATTCTAAGATAACGCTATGTACACTGTCCTTGGAAATATAGATATACATACAACAAAAGTAATTAGTGGAACAACTGTTCCTCTTGCAGAGAAACTATGTGCACAGTGCAATCCTACCTCCCCATTCTGCCTTGAAGAGCAGCTATTTCTGAGGTGGAAAACAGGAGATACTGAACTGGGAAAGGCAAGCTGACATAACAGCTTGGAAACAGAAAGTGAAGACCTTTCAGTATTGGATGGGGTCACAGCACTAAAGGGGAAGCGGCAGAGATAGACCAGTGCTCTGCTCCACGACATGGGACATGCATGGCACTGCTCACAGAGCCTTCCCAGCTGCTCCTGCTCCCTTCTGTTATCTCTGCTGCAACAACCAAAAGCAGCACGCAGGGATTTTGGGAAGGTAGTGTGGTCACCCTGGCTTCATATTCAGCCTTCCACTCAGGCCTACCTTACACCCACAGCAAGCATGGCAGCATCACAACCAGCTGCCAGCAGTATGGACCTTCATTTTGGGGCTCTTGAACCAGTTTCCAAATGACCACAGTTCACTCATAGAGTAACCCAGCAGTGCAACAGACCAAAATATTAAACCCGACTATTATTTTGAAGTATTAAACATTTTAAAAGAGAATTTACCTTTTCTGCTACCAAAAGACCCACTGTCTTTTAGGTAACGTATGTCACTGTCCTGACACTACCGTTCTTTAAAGTACTGGAAGCACTTAGATCTTGAAGCAGGGAAAATCTACACTATGATGAGCAAGATCAAAACTTTTTTTGTGACATTTTTCAACAGAAGTTCACATTTTAATTTGACTTTAAAATATGTGAGAGCAATGCAGATTAGCCTCTAAATAAAAAAGCCATGGAAAGCAAGTGTATGGACACACAACCAGTTTCAGTCGTACAGGAAGCTGTGGCTCTTTTGACATTATGGTTAACAAAAGTCATGTTTAGTAATTACTTACAGATCCTGTAGGCACGACCTGCAAAATCTGAAACAAAAAAATCCCCCAAATGAGTGGTGAGGGCTCTAAAAACTTAATACAAGTGACAACTGTAACTTTTGTACCCAGAAAATCTACACAAGAAAGTCAAGAGGTGCCCAAATGAGTACTGCACTATAGCAGAAAAAATGGAACTGCATCATACGTCAAAAGAAATTTCAATATTCTGACACTGTTATTTCATTTTGATGTAGTGCTTTTCGCCCAGCATGGTCCTTACTATTCCAAGAACCAGAATTACACCCACAAATGAAAAGGAGCCAACACTGGGGTGCAGGAAAGCTCATTCTCAATCGCTCTATCCCCAGCAAGCTCTTCATGGCTCTTACCATGAAGTTCTTACCATGAAGAGACTTCTTAAGTGTCATTTCCTAAGTGAAAACACCACAATTTGACATAAAATAGAGTCACTACACTGGTTTAGCAACGCTGCATGTGCACAGTGCTGTTACAACACCCCATTCCTGGTTTACCTCAGGCTTCCTTACTTGATGTAATGGCATACGTCAGACGTTTCACACAGGACGCAATCAGGTCACACATGCCATTAATAACTGGACTCTGTTCCCGGGCTTTCTCCAGCAGGTTGCTAAGATGACAACTGTCTAGATGTCTGTAATTTGAAAGAGGCAACTGGCTCTACAATGACTTTTAAAGCTACAAGAGTGCTCAAACACAGCTTAAGACTGCCAGCAGATTTCTGAAGAAGACAGGTCTGACTTTTGCCTATGCAAGCTGGCCCTTTGAGAACACTAACAAACCCCCAATCAGCTCACCTGCACCATAGTAGGCAATCTACCTCAGTGACCAGTAAGAAGTGCACAGCAGAATGATGTGCACTTGGATTTTAAGAATGCAACGTTTACTCCACCACCTTTGCTAGAATGTGGATGAGACCAGCAGTGATGGCCCTTGAGAACTGATCCAAGGCCCTGCAGGTCTCCAAAAGAGCCCTTCCTGTAGCAGCCACTGCCACTGGATCAGATGCCTGAAGCAAAAAGGATGGTTCAGGAAGCACTTGGTCTACATAGGAAGGAGGGATGAGACAGTTCTCAGAGGTTCCCTCTGGGCTTATTTTCCACAATTATGCTGCATAAAGTAGGGAAGCTTCCTCCTTTGCCTGGCACAGCTTGTGGCACACCCCTCCTCATCCATAAGGCCAGCCCCTCTGCAAACATGCTTCCCCAAAACATATCCTAATACCACCTATCAGTTTTTGAGGGATCACCTGACTTAAAATCATTTAAGAAAGGATACTTTACAGCTAATCACAGAATCATAGAATAGTTAGTGTGGAAAGGACCTTAAGATTATCTAGTTCCAACCCTCCTGCCATGGGCAGGGACACCTCCCACTAAACCATATTTATTTACTTCCTGGATTTTTTTCATATATACCTAAAATTTCATTCATACAGGTACACAAACAAGGAGCATGTATGTGTGTGCATATACACGCATGCTTTCTGAAAATACTGACTTGCTGCAAATCAGTATGGGATTAAGTAAGTTTCAGTTCGATAGCTCAGAGTTCCTTAAACTACCTATAGCTTTGACTTGCAAAATGCACTATCCCCTTCTATTTCCAAATGAAATGTCGGAAAAATCGCATGGACTGCCATTTGATCTGCATATTCAGGAATAAAGATTTTGGAAATGCAATACTAGGAACGTTTTCACTGTCTAAAAGGGAGAATCGTATTTTGTTTCTGGTGGAGTGAATGTTTCTACTTGCTAAAATTATGGACCATAAGAACAACGCTGACTGGGATAAATACATGTAGCAGACTGTGAGAAGTGAGAAAATGCGGAATCTGTGAGGAAACAACACAGTACAATACAGAATTCAAGGAAGTCAGGAATACTTGGGAAAAATAAACACTAAAGACAATTTTATTCTAGCTTTATAAGTTTCTGGAAACATCTCTTTTCTTGGAACCTAATTTAGTTACTCCAGCTCCTCCTGCCTAAGAAAAGTTAAGGTGGAAAAATCCACAAGGAAAAAATCCTAAAATGACTACAGATATAGGAATGATCAATTCAGAAATTGCCTTTTGAGTATACCTAATAATTAGGTAAAAATTAATAGAGGGACTCAGATCTCATCACGCATGAAATGTAAAACATTTATTCTCTTTGCATCCTACAGAAAATATCTGGTCAAAGGGATATTTATTTATTCAAGCCATCAGAGTCTTTTTTTTTTTTTCATTTTAGTTTCATCAGGAAGGAGAAGGTTGGATATCTTAAATTATTTTGCCTCACCCATTACTGTTGTATCTGAACATCACCAAGAGTAAAAGTTTCTGGTTACTGATGAATTTAAAAGCAGTATTAAGAGAATTGAAGTAACACCAATCTTCCACTACAGGTGGACAGCATCAAATGCTATCCATACTAAAAGCTCTCCTCTGCAATATTAGCCTTATCTTTCTTTATGTGGCTTGTCAGCTCTTTTGCATCCATAAACTGATGGTGCAGGTGCACAGGCAATCAAATCATTCTGGCATGCCTATAAATACTCTGATTCCTTGAGCAAAGGGAATCTGATCAAATCCCCAGGCTGTCAGAGGTATGGATTCTGGTAAAGGCTGGGGGAAAAAAAAAGGGGGGGCAAAAAACAACTGGTCCTTGAAGGCCTCCAGCAATGGAAGAGCTAGAAGCGGAATTAAACCCTTCCTGCTGTTACCAGTAGGAAACAAACACCCTGGAAGAGACAGACAGGGTTTCAAGACATTCTCACAGACTTCTGACAACCCTCATAAAGGACCTTGCAGTACCTTATAGACAAGACCATGTGAACAACACCAAATGGCCAGAAGGATGAGAATGATGATCATGGATCTGAGCTCTTGAAATAGATTAAGTACCATGTTGTCACACTGTGCCATATGAAGACAATTAGTTTTACCTCCAACAGCAGATCCTTCCTTTGTAGTTAACTGACTTGCTCCATATCTTTATGTCGCAACTTGCTGAAGTACTGAGATAGTGTAATATACACTAAAGATCAGAAATAGCCATTACTGATGGGAACACCAACACAGCTTCAGCAAGATGAGGCTGTACATTGCCTTTCTACAGTTTCCGCAACAGCCTAATCAGGAATTAGGCATCTGATCCTGGGTTAGAACACAGCCAGTTGATTAACTGATAGTCACATAGGTAGAAAACAGATGCCTTCATTGCTCATGAAATTACAGCACATTTGAAGAAAGATTCCTTCACTGAGTGAAGTGTTTGATTTTTCACAGCTTCAAAAAAGAAGCAAAGGTCACAAATTCTGCTTCTTCACTGCCATCCAGAAGTTCTGAACACCAGCCTGGAACACAACAGACTGCTGCTGGGTCAGTACAGATTCATGCAATTGCTGGAATGGACCAAAGTCAAAGATCTTCAGAGCACCCCATGCTCAGTTTTACTTAATTTTGGATTAGAAACCATCCTCCTCCTGGAGGTTAATTTATTTTACATATAGCCTTTGGCTTGTGGCAAAGCGAAACATATGCATTACTACTTTAAAAGAAGGTCTTATATCCTGCCACTCTTCCATGCACAGGCTTAATTCTGTAGAACTGTTTTTTCCACTCTCCCATTCCCTTTGGCTCACTTGCATTGCAGAGAAAGCTAATAGATGTGCTCAATATGTATTTTACCAGGTTGACATTAGCATCCCCTTGGAGTACTCAGATGTAAAGACTCCCAGACACTGCACTACGTTCCATTTTTAGACCCACTACTTTCTCTGTAAAGCCATGAGAACAGTGCAGTTCTCGCAACATGTGGAACCTTGAAATAAAAAGCAGACCCCAAAGTGCTGAAAGGGCAGTGAGGCTTCTGGGAAGGTAGATAATTCCACAGGCTATGTTATCTTTCAACCATACTGTCAGATTAAGAAAGATGGCAATGTTCAGGCAATTTGAGCTGCCAGTAAGTTGTTATTGCTCTTTCTAGACCTGCTGGTGAGAAATAGGGCCAGCCTGTAAAATGCCATGTTGCATACCATTCAACAGCTACATTTCTGCCTCATCTTGATTTTATATTTTCTAATCCCTGTGCTTGTGATGCATGTGAAATAATTCATCTGAATCAGAAAGTCAGGTGTGAAAAAAAAACAATCTGTGGAAAATAAACAAAAAAGGCAGAGAACACCCACATTATGGGCTAATTTTAAGTGCCTGGATTTAAAACCCTTATAGAAGATGGCTGAAAAATTGTTTTCATAAATCAGTTTTGTTAACGCAAACAATGAGCAATACTTTACATCTGTAGTGAAAGATGGGGAAGGTTCAGACAGCCATCTAAAGTATATTAATTTGAACAGTGCAGCCAGCACCTCCAATGTCCTTCCAAGTGATAAAACCAGTGACAACCTGAAATATTCCTGAGGCAGAAGGAAGAGCAGTCTTCTAAAATCTCAGATAAGGGACGGAAACAATATAACTATAGGGTTTTTTTTTTTTTTTTTAAGGTAGAGCAACTAATCACTCCTCGTGGGGTCTAACTGCTGTGGAAGAACTTCACTTGACTTTATGCTATGAAGGTAGAACAGAATAAATACTGACAATAAACATAAAGCCCTATGCATCCTTCAGTGAAACTGCTGCTCAGATAGCTATACAAGCAGCTCAGATACATACCTTGTAATAACTAACAGTCTAAACCAGTATCAAATAGTTGTCTTTTTTTTTTTTTGGACAGATACCAGTGTTTGCAAAATGCAAAGCATATTCAGAACACCAATGATTAGCATTCATGTAAAAATACCAACATCAGTGCCAGTGGACTACTAGTGACAGGGAATGCAGCTGGAAAACAGTAGAATGAAAGGCCGATTCATTGCATTTGAAATTTTTCTAGATACAAACATCTCATAATAGGCACCTGCAAACATGCTGTTAACCCTCCCCCTCCTTCTGGCCTCATACTCAAACCTGGTTCAAATCACCTAAACAATATTAAAAAAGATGCTCATTTTAACCACAGCACTTGGTTTTATTTAACATTAAAGCATACACAGACTAGATATTTACCTCTTTAACAAATAAATTTTCTGCTTTTTGTTCTGCATCTTCAGGTACAGAAGGATACAGCGTCCTGATTTCCAGTGAAATTGTGTCTGTCTGACAATATACAAAATAAAAGAAATTAGTCAGAGTGACAGAACAGCAGTTTTGTCTCATAAAAAGGTTAAGAAACTTATTATCATGGGTTGCATTTTTCAATTTGTCATGCAGCCAATACACATGCATACCAACAACTACAACCCAGGTCCTGCCCACACATGCTATTCAATACTATCAGCTAAAGCATTAATCACAAACAAGAGTAGTATTTGAACAGATCTCTGGGAACAAAGTTGTTCCAAACAAACTTGCTTCAGTCTCTGAGGTTTCTGATAAAAAAAGTCATCAAGTCTTCCTTACATCCTCTCCCAGAAATACACGCCAAATCCAACAGTGTTGCTTGTTTCCACCGCTTCCCTTCTGCACCACATGCCTTTTCACAGCAAGGAATGTGGAAACAGTACCAAAAGCTTTGGCTCTTCTGGAAGGAGAATAGAGGAGAAACAAGTCCTCCAAATAAGCTGCAGGACTGCCAGAGGACAGCTTGATGGTCAGAAAGCAAGTGGAACCAGGCAACAGCTTCTCAGCGGGGTATTCCATGGGTGCAGACAGCAGAGCAGGATCAACATGAGACTCCTGACGCTTTCTGCAACCTCCTTTCAGACTCAGCAGACATTGCATGAACTAAGCCATTGTTTTTGGAAAGCACTGGACTGCCTTGTCAGGACCCACAGCAGGAAACCACACGGAGAAGTGCATCTCCAGCAGGCCTCCACAAGGAGCCAAGCTTTCCACCAGGCCAACGAGAGGCCAGGGCCACCAGCAATGCTCCTCTGTGTGACCCCAGGGCCTCCATGCTGATGTTGGGCAAGGCAGCCATGCTGCACAAGTCACACAAGAGAAAGCTTTGGGTTATACTGAATTAATCCACAGATCTGGCCCATTCACTTTCTCTGCTAAAAGAGGGGAAAACAAACAAAACCAAAACCCAGCAGTCCAGATTACACTCTTAGTTATAATGGAGTAAACTGCATCACTCAACATAACAAAGGACAGAAACCAAGACAAATCTCTTCGCCCAATCATATTTTCTCTTCCATTACAGAAAGGGACACAGTTTCTGGACTGTGAATGACATATGACTGGTTTAGTACAAAGAACAACTACTTACTAATGTCATGAAGTAGCCTACATTACCTTCTGTGCCCCTGGAGGACCTCTTTCCAGTCTCCAGTCTCAGACTAAAAAGTGATGCTTTTTCTCTACAAATTGAAGCACCCAGACTCTATGTGACTATTATTGACTCTATGGATATTACAGACTGCATTTTTCCTTATAGCTTACACAGACCAACGTTTTCCATGTAAGTAACTATGTAGGAAAGGCATGTATCACTCAGGCAGATGTAAGTGTCATGGGATTTCTCAGACTTTTTCTGTTTCATCTGGACAGATCAAGATACAACACGATTAAAACTCTTTGGCTCCCACAAATAACAATGATGGTGCTTTTTAGACACCAAAAAGTGAATCCCCCCCCGCTGTTCTGGAAAACTAAGGGCAGTTTCCTAAATGCGGGTTCCTGGTCTCTAACCAGCTGTATCACCAAAGCCTGCATGCACTGGGGATTTACACAATCATTGAGTATATGAGTAAAAGAGACAGCAGATGGAGAAGTATGAATTTTCAGAGCACATTTAGTAATAATG
Source organism: Psilopsiagon aymara (assembly GCA_024733675.1). Taxonomy (NCBI): domain Eukaryota; kingdom Metazoa; phylum Chordata; class Aves; order Psittaciformes; family Psittacidae; genus Psilopsiagon; species Psilopsiagon aymara. The sequence goes on along the minus strand of JANRGW010038605.1, from coordinate 28,252 downwards.
AAGACGTCTGAATCCTTGGTTGTTTAGGGAATTCCCAGCAGCATTCACAGTTTCTGAAATGTGCTTCATTACCTTTACTTCACACATGAGTGACATTTTACATCCCTTTTATTATGCGATCCCAAGATGACTTAATCCCTGAACACAGCTAAAAATCCCACGGATGCCCCGAGGTCCATCATACAGAGTTCTGCAGCAGCAGTAGCAGCCACAAAGCAGGCATGCTGTCCTTTCATGATATCACCACCACTGAAGATCAGCTGCTGTTTCCAGACTAAAGCAGAGCGGGAGACCGCAGGAGAAGAGGTGTGTAATGCATTCTGTACCTCACTCTGACCATGTTGGGTCGGTGACTGAGCTGCAAAGAGATCACCAAGCTCTTCCATTTGTCCGTAACAAAACTTATCTGGCCCACGTATTATGCAGAAGATAATGTTCAGTATTTTTTTTTTAGTTTAAACATATAGTAAGTCAATTATTTTTATCTAATACAACACCTCTTGTCAACCAGTATCAACACACTGACCAAAACTGGTAACATTTGCTTTAACAGGGTTATTGTGCCTCCCCTTCCATTACACAACTTGTGAAAAAGACTGTAGCTGAACAGGACATGTAACTCAAGCTCACTGCTGCACTTCTTGTATGCTTCCCCCATTTCCCTCTCAACAAGACTGCAGATGAAAGAAACATAGCTGTGCAAAACAGAAAGGTCAGGCAATACTGAGCATGTTGTGTTTGCAGACTTTGCCAAACAATATCACAGGTTTATTTGCACAGAATTGGGATATGGAAAATTTTGTGTATTGTTATATTTAAACTTGTTTTAAAAACTACAAAGCACTTCCCTTCTCAGAATTAGTTATGTTCAACCACTTAGCTGCAAAAACTTCGCCACAAAAACACTTCCTGTTCATGACTGATTACTTCCAAAGTTAAATGCTCTTAAAGGCTGATCAGATATAGCACGTATTCACCAAAACCTTCTTACTTCAGAAAACAAGTGAACTTCAACACCAGACAAAGCGTTCCTGAAAGGGCCATAAAAAACCATAAAGATGGATTTTATTTACAGAACTCAGCATTTCTAAGTGTGCTTTGAATGAAGAAGCATAATCAGAATTCTAATGTTTAGGCAATCATAGCAATTGTCTATTCATCAGAAGCCAACTATCTTCTTATTTGTGCATGTAACCTCTGATAATTGAACAAAGCACACATCATGTTAAAACATTAAATTCCATATTCTTCTGAATTATTTCTTAATCTATTTTATACAGGTATCCTGTACCAATAATGATTTGCAGCATTCAGCCATGCTGCCTTATTTGCTTAAAGTTGTGGCCCTAGGTGTTCCATTAGTTATAAGGTGCAATTTAATTAAGCACCCTGTCTCGCTACATCCACTTTTTACAGTGAAAGCCACAAGTTAATATTGACCTTTATCAGTTATTAGGAATAACTTTATTACAAATAATGTTTTTAGGCAGTGTCTGCTTTCCACTGACATGGTGAGTTCAGTATTTGAAAATGGAGTTCAAACTCCATTAGCCATTTCAAATACTTTAGCTCTAAATCTGCTCTAACAGCTTTCAGTCTAAAAGCATGTTACCAGTGGTTAAGTCTTTAGATGCATGCATCAAAAATGATTATATTTACTTCCTGAAAAGGCAGCCCTTCTAAGAGAGCTAACCGCACATAGTCAGAAATGTTCCTGTATGCTAATGCTTAGATTCAGTCGCTCTCAAGAAAAGCAGCTCAGCCCCATTTTCATACAAGCAAACAGATTTACTTAACATTACCAAAAATTATAATGAGTTAGTCCATCTAATGAAAAAGCAGGATAAGCTTGTACAGCAACTTTGCTCTACAAATACCACTGTGCAAATGCTGGCCACTATACGTGGCTCTGAGAGGCTGTTGTTGGCTGTCCCAGCACAGATCTCACTGAGGGAGAATGCACATTGAGGAAAAAGAAAGCAAGCACAAAGGGAAAGGAAAGTAAGCAGAGAGTACATTGACAGGACAGATTTTTCCCCATTATTCACTGAATCACATTCAGTGTGACAGGCGATGCTTTACCCACACATTGCTTGCATTGCTGCATTAATTCTCTATTTAAATAGCTGGAGTACATCCCTCTGTCTACATACCTCTTGCCTTCCTGCTCCTGACAGCCAATGTGAACTTGCACTTCAAGCATACCCATATCCCATTAGTCTTGAGAACAATGGACTCCATTTCCGCTCCTCTAAGGATGAGCAGACACAGCCTATCACATAGGAAAGTGGGAGACAAGTCATGTGCTATTGAAAATAACCCATGACCTCACCACTGTAACTCTCCTGATCTTAGAAGTGAGTCAGATTTACAGGGTTATTTCCAAGGAGGCTCCAAATCCTGAACTTCAAGCCGCTCCTATGGCACACAGGCCCTGTTTCATGTGAAGAGACAGTGTTGTTACCCACTTTACCCCTCTCCTCTTCAAGATTCATCTGTTTCTGTTGTGAACTTCTGTTTCCACATGAACAACTTTTGTCTCTGCACAACACAGATCACAGAGTTTTCACAACCTGAGAGCCAGATTCTGGCTTGTTCAGAGCTAAAAAAAAAAAATGCCTATAAGCACTAAACCTGTAGTGATGGAGAGTATCAGCACTGCATGATTCAGCACCTCTTCTAAGACCTCTATGATACTTGGAGGGCACCTGGATGGGCTGTCAAAAGCCAAGAAGAGCCAGGAGCATGTTACACTGAACTTCAACAGATTTTACATATCACAAAAACTTTGCCATCTGATACCTATCCTAAATGCAATGCATTATCATTTCTATTGCAGGTTCAACTCAGGCATTCAGCCACATTTATACAATTGCACAGGTGGCTTGTTGTTTTGGTTTTTTTTTTTTGTTTGTTTGTTTGTGTTTTCTTTGGTTTTTGTTTTGTTTTTGTTTTTTTTTTTTAAAAAAAAAAGGATTATTAAGCACAGTTGCAAAATGAAGCATCTTTTCCCCAGCTGGAATAAAACCGGAGAATGCATCTTTGTATGTATGCATTTTGTACTCTTCTGTTGAAATGCAGGGAAAGGGAGGAACACAGTCTTATCAGGTTTAGGCTGATACTGAGAATTCTTTGCCGTTCCACACACTTCTCATTAGACGCTGGAAACTGCCAACAGCAATCTTGTGAGAATAACTGTATTCTCTTTGAATGACACTCAGAGAGAAAGCAATTCTGGGCTGAAACAGAAGACCAGATAGCACAGCAGCTATGATGCTAATTGACCCACATCTGACACATGTGGTAAATACTACAGATCCAGAAATGGGAAATCATTATTAAAAGCAGAATTCTCTCTTACGCTCACTACCTCAGATAATTCTTTTGGTGGGTTTTCATTCCAAAGAGGATTTTGCTCATAGGATGTGCTAACACACAAGTCCAAACAGAGGCTGCATCAACACTGAGTCACAAAGTCTATAGCAACTGTAATCATTAGGAGTTAAACAGTAATGTCCACCATTTCCTGGGGCATTATCACATTAAATAATACTCAGAGCCAGCCTGAGCACCTCCTAATTCAGTCAAAGGTGGATCTTATTCTACTCAAATGGCTGACCCAGACTTTTGTGCACAGGTGATATTTCAGCAGGAAGGAACATGCCTATAAATAGCTGGAGCTGAAAAAACTGTCTGCTATGAAAGCTCTGCAGTTCTGTGTGGTAGCATAGGCTCTTGTTACTGCAGCTGACTTCAACAGAATGTAACAAAGAAAAGAGACAGGTTTATTGCAAGGATATGGGCCCTACCTACCACTGTCTCTGCCTTTCTGTGCACTGGCTACTTCTGCAATGCAAGTACTCCTCTCATCTATCTGACTTTCTGTATTTCACTTCTTTTTAATTTTTTTTTAATTTAAATATATTATGCAGAACAGCTACAAAGCACCACACAGAGGAAACAATAGAAGCACTACTAAAAGCCAGCCAACAGCTGCTCAAAATGAAATGCAAGTAAGAATATGAAAATGTGGTTTGACAGGCAGAGGTCTCCAGAAGTAGGACATGATCATTCTTTCACTGAATTTGCTCCACTGACTTGAGTTCAGTTATTTTAAATCAAGGGGCTCAAGGGCCTTGTGATAGCGCACGGTATGTCTAGTCAGCTTTATAATGCTAAATTTCAATTTCATAAATTTACAAATGTGCAAAATGGATAAAAGAATTAACAATGATGAGGAAATCTGTTCTGTTTAGTCTTCCCTCAATCCCATGAGCACATTAACTCAGTTAACGCCACCAAGGAAATAGAGCCATTTAGTAAAACAAAGCAGTGGATTAGATTCAGCCAGCCCCACAGGACAGTAGCAGTGCCATGAGCTGATGGTAGGGGCCCTTGCACAGCAGTTACAGTTGGTCACAAATTGAAATGTTATTTCCATTAGAGAATATCTATTCATCAAAATCTAAATCCTTTATATAGATGGGTTGATTTTGAAGAAGTTGCTGTAAGATGCAGGCAATCTGCCAGTTTACTGTGCCTGGCAGCGCACTTCCCCAGCTCCAGCAGGTAGCCGCTGCCCTCCTGAGCTGCCCATCACTGCTGTGGGGAGGGCTGCCCTGGACTTCCAGGTTCTCAGGTTCTTTGCAGATGGCCAGGACAAATAACAAGGAACCCAGGATGAGGTGAGGTAGCTCCACAGCTGCAGGATCCAGTACTCATTGCCTGTCAATATCCCACCATGGGAGCCTGCCTTAACACTAGGGACTCCGCACTCCCCATCACTCAGGATGCCAGATCACAAACCTCACTGGAGAAGAATTTAAGACAATCTCAAAACCAAACAAAGATCAATTACACTTGGATTTATCTTTCTTGGGCAATCTAACATCAGCAACAGCACAGCTTGGAAACATCACAGCCACCATCTAAGAAGGCTGACTTTAAGCCGAAGACAGGGAATCATGGGCTGTCTGATTCAAGTGGCCAAATGTATTAAACAGTATAGGATCAGAAAGACTGGATGCAAGTTACGGAAGCATGATTAAATTAGATCATAACAGAAGGGAGAGATTCCAGCACTGGCCAACCTACCTCTGTGCTGAGCAAACAGACAAGCATACACTATGGAATAACATGTTTTCTGAGTTCCTGAAATATATTTGGGAACAACCAGGGCTTCAAGTTCCCATGGGTGATAAACAGCACAACAGGGAACACGTGCTGCAAGTAAGGTGCAACTTAAAGAACAAGAACACCAACTTTTATAGACCAAATAAATCAGCACTGTGACCAGTGACTATTAAACTAATATAATGAATGCTTATAACAAATTTGTTCTAATGCATTCTAACAATAGATTTGCTGTTCTCTCAACCCACTGGCACTGGGTACCCAAAAAGGACTGTCGTGATTTAACTCCAGCCAACAATTAAGTACCATGCAGCCACTTGCTCACTCTCCAGTTTAATAATGGGAATTAAGAAAATAATGAAAAGGGAGACAATAAAAAGAGAGAGAGGAAAAAAAAAACCAACCTATAAAGACAAGTAATGCACAGTACAATTCCTCACAACCTGCTGACAAATACCCAGCCCATCCATGAGCAGCAATCAGTCCCTCCCAGCCAACTCCCACCAGTTTCTATACCGAGCATGATGTGCTGTGGTAACAGAATACCCTTTTGGCTAGTCTGGGTCAGGTGTCCTGTCTCTGCTCCTTGGGGTTCTGCTGCCCCTTCTCACTGGCAGAGCATGAGATGGAAAAGTCCTTGATCAGAGTAAGAGCTACTGAGCAACAGCTACTGAGCAACAACCAAAACATCCGTGTGTTACCAACATTACCCTCCTAACTAAATCCAAAACACAGCACTGCACCAGTTACTAGAAAGAAAATTAACCCTATCTTAGCCAAAACCAGGACAGAGCTTTATCTAATCCTGAACAGTAATTCACTAATATATAAATGAAAAAAAAAAAAAAAAAAAAAAAACCAGATGAATTTTGTAGAAGGGAAGTAAAGCATTATGTTTACATTAAAAAAATGTTAGAGAGCATTTGGGCAACTTCTGCCTCACTCTCTAGCAGTAAAGATAAAATAAAGAGATGAACAGACAAATCTTAGAGAAAAAATAGCATGTATTTGCCTTTTACTTACTGAAAAGTCATCATCGGGGAATAATATCAGATCCTTAAATTGGTTATCCCCAATATTTTTTTCAATCTCTGTGATAACAGCTTCATAATCCAAAGGCTCCAGGAGTTTGGGTTTTTCCTGCTGTGGAAAAAAAGAAAAGGTCAGGTAATCACTTAACGCTCAAATTTGCCTTCCTCGCCCTTAGTTAACTGCGTTCTGCTGCCTTTTTCCTTTTTTACACCGAAGTATGAATTCTTCACAACTTATTGCAGCTGGGCTCATGCAAGAACAGTGGAAATGAGTAAGTTGGGCTACTTGTAACAGCCATTCTCCATATAATAAGTCAAGAGCAACCTGTCAGCTCATTACGGAGAACAAAACCACCACATTAACTTACCTGTCATTCTCAGGAATACTCTTCCTTCCTAAATACACATAGGCAAATAGACAGATGGACACAATTCAAATGGAACACAGATGTAACTTTGCGCTAATATATTTTACAGTAAGTAACCCACTAAATTTTTCACTGTCTTATACAGTCCCACGTCTTGAATTGCTGGCAGGTTGTGAGTGCCACCACACTGTTGTACTTGGTAATAATCCAAGGATCCCCTCATGAAATAAACTATCTGGCACCAACCCCTATGGTTTCTCTTGTAAGAAACTGGATTACTATCACTGTAATAGGACTATTATTGCCTGAAATAACAATAAAAGAAGAAACCACCATAGGAACAGCCAAACAAAAGTAAAGCCACACAGACTCAAAATACAGCCCCAAAATGGAAAAAAACAAGCCCATCTGACAGGATAGAATACATTAAACAGATGAAGAGTCACGTATTAAAGTTAAAACATCTGCTTAATTCAAACTCAGAGAAACTCAGAGAAGGGGGAAGAGGACTGCCAGAAGGGATGAAAAAGCAGGTCATGATGCAGTAGTGGACATTAAGTGGGCTGCATATTGCCCACTGTTCTTGTACTGTGCGAGAAGAATACAAAGTTTTTCTTCCTCCCCCTTCCCTAAACCAAAACCACATTGTATCGGAAAAGAAAGCTTTCACATCTCCATAAAACAAATTTCTGCAATGGACAATCTCATGAGCCTCCATCACATTTGATTATATTATATATAATCCACATATGGTTCATTGTACATACAACAGTCCAAATACGCAAGTCTCTCCCTCTTTTGACTTCATTCTAGCGAGCTCTTGGTTTTCCATTAATTACAGTCATCTCAAGATTTCTCCCAGCCCTTGTGAGAACTGCTTCCCTTCTACATTAAGTTCAAGATGCCCTTTTGTGTCAAATGCATCTATGAAAAGTTTAATTATCAGTAACACAGCCGCACAAAACAAGCTGAAACAGTGGGATACTCATGTTCCTAGAAAGTTATTCAATTGCCAAATAGCTCATGATAGGATCACAGAGTAACACAGGACCTCCATAGGTTATCTACTCCAAGCCCATGCTCAAAGTAGGACAAGCTGGATCAGGCTGCTTTGGAACTAGTCCAGAGCAGTCTTGAAAACCTCCAGGGATGGAGATGCAATTTAAGAAGTTGGAGCTGTTCCTTCAATAGTCAGTCTATTAGATCTCTTCTCAGTCTAGTAACTCTCTTAATCCTGTCTGCCAGCTTAACAGTTAATGAACTTCTAAAAATCATTAGTATTTAGTACTCACAGGCCAAGAGCACTATCTACTGATGATGAGACATTAAAGACTTGGAAAAGATAGACAATATCAACACAAAAGAGTAATAAATGAAACTCTTTTGAAAGCTCTTTCCCAAAGAAACTTGCTCATGAATGTTGCCGTGGTATGCGAGGGGTTGGAGGGAAAGAGAAGCAATATTTGACCTACATAAATATGTTGCATTCTTAACTACCAACTCCCAGGAAACAACTAAAAGGTTTTTTATAAATAAAATAAAAAAGAATTGCAGCATAGATGCTGTGTTAAATTCCTTCCTAAATGAATCTGGAAATGTACAAGGCCAGTTGTCTGCCTTGCTTTACAGTTATGAAAGGGAAACTGAATTAGAACTAAAACTTGGAACTGCTTACAGAAAAAAAGAACTTATCTAGAAGACCACTGTAAAATACAAAAGGCCCAAATCACAGAATGGTTTTGGTTGGAAAAGACTTTAAAGCTGTTCCAGTTCCAACCCCTGCCAAGGGCAGGGACCACCTTTGACCAGACTGCGTTGCTCAAAGCCCTGTCCAACCTGGCCTTGAACACTTTCAGGGATGGGGCAGGCACAGCTTCTTTGGGCAGCCTGGGAAGAAAGAGCTTTAAAGTTTAATTTAGATTCTGTGACAGGACTGTATACCAGTATGTGATGAAGACAAGGCACCCTACTAGGATGCATGAGACTTCATATTAACCCAGCCATGTCACCTTAGACTGCTCTAAGCTGGGTACTTGGCCCTGGCCAGTACCAGTTGACACACTAATATCCAATCCTGTTCAAGAAACACTCGGGTTGAGTAGCAGCCATATTCTTCAGCGAGGTTTCAGTCTGCCATTTACTGACAGTGGTTCCTCACAGGAATGTAATGGGCTCATCCAACCATTTCACTGTGCACAGCTCACTTTTGTTTCCTTTCAAGTTATGTTGAATCACCCCAGTAGGCTTTACCCACAAGTTTCAGATTCTCCTTCATTAAATTGTACCATTTACCATTGAACCTAGTTATTAAATAATCCTAGGTACAATTCAAGGTTTCAAGGAGTTAAAACATGAAAACACCAGTGCACACTGAGTGTACATCTCTGATGTACCTCAGATTTTGGGAATGATGCCCAGGTCCAAACAAAGTTCACTCAAACAAATTTTAGCAGACAGCAAACTTTGTAGTAGTGCAACTGTTACCTTCAGCAGGAAACCTCGTCACAACCACTTACAAGAAAACCTAAAGTAAAAGTGAAAAAAATGCAAGCATTGACATTTATGAGGTACAAGTGTTTTATGCCAGTGTCTCTCCTGTGCAGTGGCTTCACTAAAACACGCACGTTTTTTGCAGAAAGTTTGTGTCATTGACTGCTCTAAGAACCCTCCCTTCCTAAAGCAGATCCTGTTAGGTTTCGCAATAATCTCAACTTCTAATAAGTCAGATATACCACTGAAACCATAAATGTCCACTCTTCAAAGCCAGACATGTGTCAACACAATGTTAATCTAGGTCAGATGCTCCTTGGAAAGGTCGTGAAAGTTAGCTTTCAAAATCCTCTGAAAAACCCCATAAGGTAAGCACATGACATAAGTAGCCACCTTCCTATTGAAGTCCTAGACTAAGAAACAGCTGGGGAATCCCACAAATCTTGGGACTTCTCTTGAAATATGGGGGAATCCCATAAGAATGTGCGGCATTTGCAGGTTCTCTATATCAACAGAAACTACCTTTTCTGCTAGGCTGGCAGAATGAACCAGTATTCCTTCTTCCCCCTGGAAATCCCTATGAGGTTGGGGTTTAAAATTAACACCGCACAGATGTTCAGATGCAGGTGGAGGCAGGGTAAGCTACGTCACATTGGCCTCTCTTTTCAGAAACTGGCAGCACTCACAAAGCTGCTCCTGATAGCTGCCTGAAACACTCCAGGGGAAAACTTCTCCTTGACAGCTGCAAGGTCATTTACATGAGTCAAGAATACAAGTCAAGAAAACCCTGAAGCAGAGAAACACAGCGAGCGTATGAACATCACTGTTCCCACAGCACTCATTCTCTTGCTCTCAGTGCTGCAAAGGGCATGATCTGATGGAAACATTTTAACAGATGTTAAGAGAGAAGTCTTATGAGAAAGCTGACACATCTGAAATGTAACTAAACGTTAAGTAGAAGTGACATTACAAAATCACTGCAAAACCGTTCAGTGAAGCACTTCAATATTTGTTTTTCTATTGATGTAATGACACTTTAGCAAAATCCTGTACAAGATGCAAATGTCTTATGCCAACTTCCATAAAACTCCCATTAAAAAAGAGATATAATACCCCATTCTCCATGCACCAACTGAAGAGATAATCTATTCCATTCCCTGACAACATCAAGCATGCCAATAGAATAAACACAATTCCTCTATCAATTCTGCATGTTCTCACAAACCTTAAGACTATGCAGTGTGGACACTGACTCCATCCTTCGTAGAGACAGTTCTTTGGATTTGGCAAAGCTTGGCACTGAAATGCTTAGTATTGCATTGGTGATGGGAAGTGGCAGCTGGTTGAGCTAGCAGTTTATCTCTAGAAGGCATGAAATGATTGCTCAGTTTTCTCAGCACAGGCAGACAGAAGCAGCAATGTTGGGATTAGTGAATTTCTCCCTGCTAGGACTAAGCAGAGATTTGTAAATGAGTAGGGCTGATTTAAAGCTAATTTAATAACCATAGTGCTGCCTCTTCTCAATTTAACTTGTCTGATCTTTTTGGAAACAGACCAACCTAGCAATCTGTGCCAAGACTGAATTTTGCTGGCTTGGATTTTCATAATGCTTTTTATATTCTCTATCTCAAGTGAGTAATGAATTACATTTAGTTGTACTGAAATGGTTGTGAATGCATCTAGTAAAAAGGCACTGAGTCCTCAGCTGCCACAACAATCACAGCAGTACCATTTACTTCACACCCTGATAGTGTTGTGAACTTCTGTGTTGTTGAGCCCTCTTTTCCAAACTGAATTATAAGGAGATCTTCAATGAATGTCAGAGACAACACCACAGAGGGATAATCACTACTGAATTTCTGGGTAAAACAGTTCAGATTGCACCAATGACGTACAGTTTGATTGTTACCATCTTCTGGTCTAGGTACAACAACATTGTTTTTCCCAGTAATAAGCACCAAAAATACCCACGTAAATGATTTTACAGAAACAGATATGGTATCTGTCTTGCCTCCAGCCATACAGATATTGTGCACTGATACTAGTACCCATCTTCTCTTCATAATTACAGGACAAAACGACTTAAATATCCTCATCCTGAAGTTGTAATTCTGTGAACACTCACTAAAGGATTAAACTGACACCCACAGTATTTGGATATTCATCCCAAGGACTTCCTCATTCTAAAAATAATCGAGTCCAAATGCTACAATTTTCTAATCCTTTAACGATATATGATTTCCAGACACTGAATCCTGAGTATCTAAAATCTACTGAATTTAATACAGATGTTTAAACTAATTTCTTCTCTTCCTCACGCCAGGAAGAAGAAAATTCAAGAAACACATGCACAGCTGATGGGCTTCAGTTATGTGGACTTAAGTATCTTCATGACTTGAGGATCCACTGCATGCTCATAAAAAGAGTCAAAAGAATTGTGGTAGCCAGTTGGTCAGGATCAAGCAGGACCCTGATTTTGTATTTCACCCAAGCTCTGATTTGTCTGAAATGGTAATTAATTCTAGTGTACATCTGAAATACTGAAATACAGAGACTTACAAGAGAAAGGGCCACTTACTGAAATAACAGCATTGCCCTCCTTCATTCTTTACAGACTTCTCAATGGTACCATTAACCAAATCCAATCTTACTAGGACTCACAATAGCAAATTAAATTACTTTCTGGGATGACATTAATGTGAAGTGCTTCTCACACTTCTTGTTCTTCCTTTCCTTTCTCCAGTTAAACACTGTCGCTGGCATGATACATGCCTTTAGATTTTTTTTTTTTTAATATGGTTAATAAATGTAGTTAATTTTATTCCATCCGGGTGAGCCAGCTGAAGCTAAGTATATCTTTGCCAACTCTGCCCAAACTGAAGCTAAAGAATAGTCAGGACTCCCCTGACTTGAAAGAGGTGTAGTGTAAAGGCTGAATTTAAGATTGTCTTTAGGTGTGCCTGCCATACAGACTGCCCCACAGCTCTCAGAGATGCTAGTCACTGCTGCCTGAATATTCCAGGAGCTGAAGCTGAGGCCAGAAAACCATTCAATTTTATGGAGCCACCAAAACTTTTGCTTTTTGTAGGACAATGTATGTTACTATTCTCCATCAGGCAGTACATCAGCCTGATACTCAGGGTGATTTCCATGTAAAGGGTATCTGCACTGGGTAAACCTTTTTCACCCACTAGCTAAGATCATGGGTGAGCAGCCAGATGACCCAATGGGCTCCCAGCAGTGAGTCCCATGGCAGCATCTGATCCCAGTGAGCAAAGACAGTGCAGCCACAGGGGGATTATGGAGTCTGCAACACCCTACAAGCAGCTGAGCTAGGAGTGAGAGATCTCATCAACACACAATGCTCTCAACCCCACAGTCCTGCCCTCCCTCTGCTCCCAGCACACTTCATGTGGTCTTAGAGATTTTCTGTAAGGAAAGTAAGATTTGCATTTCAAGCACAGGGGAGGAAATTCAAGCTCTGCAGAAGGTATTCAGGGAAAGGGCAGGGAAACACAGCCAGAACCAGCAGGTCGATGGTCCCTCCCTTTTATTTGAGATCTCACCATTTTTACGACTGCTTGGCTGGGTATGCATCTATTCACAGTCAACAAACTCTGGCCATGTTGCAAAGACTATAACTGGCTCAGTATGTGACCTACAGTCAACAAACTTATTAAAATTAGTGGTACAAAGAAAATTTTCTGTGACAACTTTTCCACTCTAGAACACACCCACTTGTCTGGTCCAAAATGTTGAATTTGTCGTGTCTTTCAGTAAACCTTGGAGAATTGCACTTGGAAAGAATCCAGACAGTCTTTCAGGCTGCACAGCACAACTGATACACTCTTCAGTGTCAGTGGTGAAGCCAACATGCCAATAAATTTCATTAAGGGGTTTGCCAGTTCCCACAAGATTCTGGTACAGAGAAAATTGTGAAGAATTACAAGAAAATTCAAACCCCAAATTTCTACTGACTCAGAAATGAGTATGACTAAATGAGACTTACTTTGTACCAATAACAGGATGGCATTAATCCCAATCTCTTACATTGGAAATTGCCACTGGTTTTTGGTTTAAAATCTATAGAGGTCTACTTTGCATATTTTCCAGCTTTAGCAGTTACTGTGAGGTAATTCTGTGTGTTAAATGGCTGAAAAACGGAAACACCTCTCATCTGGATGAGCTAACTCAGATCATTTTCATTCAGCAAGCCAACCGATTAGTGACCATGGTTGAGACTACATAAACCACAGGGACCTGTTCTCAAGCAACTGAGAGCAACTTACTCTTTCTGTTACCTTTTGTTTCTCAAGTTAGAATTCCTCATTGCTTTCATTACAAATTTTGAAAGCACTAGGCCTCGCAAAACTATCTCACTCACAGTTCAAGTATGTAAGCCACACAGAAATGTTGGTTCAGAAAAGCACCCATACTGGGGGAGACTGGGGATGTTTTGTGCTAAGCTCAACTTAGCCATAAGGATTTCCTGATTTCACTTTCTCAAGCACACTTACAGCTGGCATTGTAGCCTTGCTGTGGTGCTTTCTGAATCTGGAAGGCATATGCACAGGCATCCTCAATAAGTAGCACTTGCCATTCTAGACATTAGATAAAACTACCAATATAGTCTGCAAGATATTCAAGGTAGTAAGAAAACAGCTTACTTGTCCTCTGTGTTTATGCAGTAGCTAGAAACTTGGTTTAGGAAGTAGATATACAATTTCATTTAATCGGAAAATTACTAAAATCAGCATTATTATGCTACTGACAACAAGGCCTCTAAAGAAACTAGTAAGCTTTTAAATTAAATTTTATGTATTGGCTTTTCAAAATGTCAAAAATGACAGCTTCTAAATAGTACATCTGAAGCCCAGACTAAATATTTGCCCATAGGTCACTTCAGGGGAAAAACAAGAAAGTCTTGTAAGGTATCTTAAGGGTGGGTGTTCTTTATGTTTAATTTACACAGACCTCTAACCTGGCAACACTCAGCCACTTCACTCCCCTTACATGACCTTAGCCAGGAAAAAAACCGAACTGCAGTTATAGCAACAAAAGGTTTTCTTTAGAGCTACCATCCTGAATTTATTCATAAAGAAAGCAAGCAAGCAAAAGCCAAGGATGTTATTCACTCATCTTCATACAGACTTCTGAACAGCCAGGTAGAATATGTTAGAAGGGGACTGGGCAGGAGGGATGGGAGCAGAGAGGGTCTGCTGAACCAGAGCAGGAACACTCCACCCCAGTACTTGCCTCACTAGCAATTACCTCACCCCAGGGAAGGAGAAGTGCCTTGTTCTGCCCTGGGCACCAGAAAGGGGATGCTGGAATAACACCAGTTCAACTATTCTGTAAAAACTCTCTGCTTCAGGTTCGTTTTTTCTAGCATGGTGTCAGGTAGGCAGATCACAGGTGACATTATCAGGTCACAAACAGGAACATTAACAAAACTCTCCTGCAACCTGTATGTGGTGGATTTAACCAAACTTTTAAGCTTCCATTACAAAGTTTATGTAAACAGCACTCTGACTCTATCTGTATATACACGCACATACATTTATGTAACTTCATCTATACAGAGTCATTGTAGACAAAGAAAAACCTACATTAAATAAAAGAGACTCGTAATTTTTGCCCTTAAGTGGCACTCATATGAGCCTCACAGCAAAGGTAGAAACCCACCTCTCCACCTACAGCATCTGTACAGCAATAATAGAACTGGTTGTAACGAGAAGATCAGACCAAACCAGTGCCCTCTGTTTGTACAAACTGGATGAACAGGGGTGATAGAGCCATCTATCCATAGTCATCTGTGTGCAGGTTCAGGGGAAGGATGAAAGGTAAGATACACCAGGTGCTCCTAGCTCACCTGCTCCTCCACCAGGCTCATCCAGCACAAACCTGCTGCTAAAACAGTGGTGTATTTTACATAACACCTTGCAGAGCACAGAAATGTCTTTAAAAATGTTTTTATTGACTTTGAAAACTAAAGTTTCTTTTAGTTGACTTTGCTTTTAGAGTAAATAGGATCCTTTTTTGTTTGGGACCTAAGGGAAAACTCTAATGTCTGATAACTAGATCATGATGCTAAAGACTTTAATTACTATTGTAAGTCTGATGAAGTTGCAACACAGTGCGTGAGCAAACTACATTGCCATTTTCACTTAAATACTAAAAATCTCGACGTATGAAGTGCTAGACCTGGAGACTGAGCAAACAGCTTTTTTGAAAGGGGCTCAACCACTTCAGAAGCCACTGACGCCAAAAGAACTGACAAAAATGTTTGCATTAGCTCTAAATAAACTTTTCAAAAATACCACTTGATTTCAAGAGAGACTTATTATAAGTCACTGTCCTGTAGGGCAAATCTCATGCATACTGTTCCACTTCATTTGACTCAGTGAATATCTCTTTTTCTACCTATGCTATGGTTACTTATCTCTTCATGAGTTATAGATATTTTTCATGCTATATATCTGTGTAAATAATTGTGTTTCCACAGATGCTTTATCTGTAAAAATTTAGTATCATCTATACACTATGCACTAAATCAGCTCCCACAATGAAGTTAAAATAAGAATAGTTTCCTTGACTTCAACTACCCTCTCAGTCAACTATCTGGCTATCTAGTCATTTATACACACACAGAATGTAAATGAGAGCAAAAACTGGTCAACCACACCAAGCTCAATCAACAAACTCCAATCAATTAAAACTAATCAGATCGTAGTTCGTCTTACAAAATAGGAGTTTCCAGCAAATTAAGTTCATCTAAATGAAGTATATTAAGAAACGCACTCTTTGTATAAGGTCCCCATATAAAAAAGCCTTTACAGCTGCAGTGGGCACTAGCATCACTTTGAAATCTGCATCATCGGAGATGCAGAGGACCAATGAATACAGGAGAGACTGGCTCCTGTTTGACAGCATAAAGTGGCCATAGGCCAAAGATTTAACTTACTCCAATTATGAAATATTGGGTAGAAAGACACAGGTCGCAAGCCACAAAGTAAACCCAAGTGTGCCTGAATTTCCTAAGGGCTAAACAAACTATTGAGAAATATGCTTGCAGAATAACATGATGCAGTGATCCCATCTTTGGCTATCTCATGTCTGAAAAGAATTAGAACGAACAAATCCCCCTGAAAACCCCAGCTACGTCCCTGACACTACAGTAGCCAGCCACTTCATGGGAACTGTAACGCAAACCACAACTTTCTGATGAAAAAGCACATTACCTATTTCCAATTAAAGGCAACGAGCGCACAGATACAAAAGCTCTAAGTTTTAGGTTAGAGAATGATACACTTTATTGACTTTTAGAAATCACAAAAAATTCCAGTTTCTTTGGCATCACTAAATTGAATCAACTCTCAACTTCTGTTATCTGAGGATACAGGCAAAAAAGAACAAAGATATTTGTTTTTACCTACAGACAGCCTTCTTTTTACTGGTATGATTTGGGCTTTGTTTTATTTATAGCCCTACTTTCCTTCAACCCCTTCTGGTGAGCACTATTCATGTACAGCCAGGATTTATAGAATGAGGACAAAACCTCCTCCTAACCAGGATTTAAGAGGGTAAGGCAAGCAGCAGTGCCTGCCTCCTACCAACATTTTGTGAACTGCCAGTATTAGATGCTTTCAGCAGCACCAGCAGTATCCATTCCTGGGACTCAAGACCATGAGGCTTATACTTGGTATCTCTGACTGTATGCCAACAGCTCAGGGCAGCAGGAACTACACTGTAAAGTAGCCTTGTCGAGAAGATTCATTTCTATATAATATACCTATCAAAAATGGCAGGTAGTCACAAGGAAAACCGAACACTCTACTAGATGAACTACAGACCATCATAATCAACCTGTGACCAAGTGCTGCAACTGTATTTTCCTTACTCTTAAAAAAATTTAAATAGAATAATCTTCTTCAGTGTATTATCACTGAGTCTCTGTTACACCAGACATGCAGAATAGCCTCCTCTTTTGAGCCTCCAGCAAGTGCACTTAAATACAGCTTGTAACAGGATATACAAAACTACAGAAGAAAACCAAACACCTGCTGCTATGAAGAAAAGGATCCATTGTCTCCAAATCATTTTGGGGGAAGCCATTAAGTGTTTGACATCTCAAGTAATGTCTCAAGTTAAGAGAATACAGTATTTCTGTAAGGCTTCTTAAGAGAAGGCTCTAAGCATTTTACCTAAAATTGTCATAGTTTCAATTCCAGTCAGGGAAGCTGAGGCACAGTGTGCCAGTTATTGTGATCTGCCCAGTGTCGTCCAGCAGTTTCAGGAAGCGCAATCCTAGCCCAAAGCCATCACTGGCAAAGCTGCCATCTAATACATGGGGTAGAACCTTGCTCCAGCTTTCCACCAAAGGCTCTAGAGCTCATCCCGTGTAGATCGTCCTGCAATGCAGAAGGACAGTAGCCTTCTCCTCCTGCTGGGTTTGAGAGGTACAAATCATCCACTGTAGATTGTGAGACCTGAAATAGCACAGAATAAACTTCTACTCCAGAAGCATCATTATGGATTTTCATGGAGCTACCAAGCACATGTTGCCAGGCACCGGAGAGACAATCGCACAATGCTGTTACCAGTATGCGTCTGATCAATAACACGATGCTATACAACAGTTTCCCTAATGCACTTGAGCTCTGTCAACCCCTGGACTCCCTATGCTTCAGTCTCAGATTTCAGTAATCATTTTTCAATGTTCGGTACTTCATCACACAGACTGATGAGATTCAGCCAATCCTATGTACACAGCAAGGAATAAATCCTACTCTCTCCTACACGTAAGTCTAAAGAGTATTTGACCTGTAATTTCTTAGCTATTTTTTGAAGAAGAGGTGCATACTCACACAGCTTAATCTGTGAATTTCTGCTTGATTTACTTGCCTAATGGTCCTTTTCTTCCTCCGCAGTTCACTGGGCTCCCATCTGAATCTCCCACGAAAGCTCATTGTATCCGTAGGAATTCAAGCAGCAAACAAATCTCTCTTTAAAAGCTGTACTCCTTTAACCTCTTTCCTTCAGCAGCTTCAGCATAAGAACTGGAAGCTGCATATACTGTTCAAGGGGGAAGTAGGTCTAAAACTTACATGCTGTATCCACAGTAACTGAGCAGAAAGAAGAAGAAAACCAGCAATAACTCATTGCTTCCTGTGAATAATATTCTGCTATTAAGGCGAGAGCGTCTCATTAAACCATAAATATACCCAGCCCCCCCCCCCCCACTAATGCAAATCAAAATAGGAAGTTGCATGAAAAAAAAATAACAAAACCACTTGCAACTGAACAGCTATCTTTGCCTCAAAATGGTTACATCCTTTTCTCCTCACCACCTTCCCTGGTTCAAAAGACAAACCACCTGCACTCTTACTTCATGTGCATGCATGTGTTTGCAAGCTGAAAAAAAGGCATTCACAGAACAACCTCCTAGCAAGCGCTCAGTAGCAGGCTTCAGTCACAGAGTATGCAGCAACAGGTTCATGCTGCAGGGGCCCAGAATCATCGCTTTTGGACCAAGGTAACAGTTCCGCTTTCAACGCGGCATGAAACATCAACAAGAGGAAGCACCCTGCAAATTCCTAAATCTGCATACAGTTATAAAAAGGAAAAAATAGAGAAATGTGTATACAAATATCCAAACCACTTTTTCTGGCCTGTAAAATCCTGGGTTGAGAAGTGCTTGCCACTTGCCAACTAAGAAAAATCACGCCTAGTTCAAGCCTGCTTCCACTTGATGTGAGAGTAAAGCTGCCAGACAGAGCCTGTTCCCCAGATGCCCCTGGCAGGAGCAGTCACAGCAGCACCCCAACAGGTTAGGAGCCCTTCAATCAGTGCCTCAGAACTACAGAGGCAATGGAGCACTGACATGAGCAATCAAACTATTCTTAATTAAGGTAGGACGCTCGCCCAATGCTGGCTGAAGGCTGGTAGGGCACAAAGGTCTTTTAAAACTGAACAAACACCCTCAGTGCCCACACACATGCATTTATACACACAGCCCCTTCTCTTCTCCTTTCTTCCAGCTAAGGATTCATCCTGCTGCAGCAGCAAAGCTGCATTCCCCAATTCACATAGTCTTTGTGTGGCATGCATTCGTTTTTTACTTATTTATTTATTTTACTCAATACCAGCGTGTAAAACTACAACAAACTCATAGTTTTTCTGCACTTTTCCTCCTTTTTTTGTTCTGGATTTTGGCAAACTGGACAATAAGCATCTTTTTTAATTAAGTACTCTGAGATTTGCAACTTTACTCTGAGTGCCATTTTTTTCTTTCCAACAAACAAATCTGAGTTCTGTGAATTTTTTCACGCATTCTTCAGCATTAGTAACATTTGATCCAAAGTAAAAAACCTCTGCAGAATTTCCACAATTGCTCCGCAAGCCAAATTTCCATGCCAGGAGAGCAGTCACACCAAGCCCAGAATGCCTTACCTGAGCACTATGGAAGAACACAGTGGTCTGATTAGTCTGCTTTTGTCCTCCACAGTTAAAATATTCTGCAACTTCAGGAATTAAAAAAAACAGTCTCTATTATCTTTGACATTTAGCTTTGCCTTTCAGAAGATCACCTCCTTTAAACTGAGTGCTACTAGCCTGCTGCACAACCGCTTAAGATACATTTCACTGTACTTCTACTTAGCAGTGAAAAGCACCTTTGTCTGGCACTAGAAAAGACAACAGAAACCCTTTGCCAAGGTATGCAGACGTTTCAAGTGGCTTCTAATATAGCACTGCAACATTAACCAAGCTGGAATCACCCTTGTTTTCTCTCAAACCACCACACTATCTATACTGTCTCAAATGCCTCTCACATAACATAGTGGATGCAGCTGCCAAGACAAGAGGTCCTTGCCAGAAGTTAAATTTAATGCTGGATCAATCAGCTCTGCTGGCTTAACTTTAAGCAGGTATCAGTTCCTTCACTTATCAACTCCTTTCTGCAACTGTCTCACAGAATAAGCTGAAATTCATGTTGCCTTTCCTTAGGAAGGCCTTCTCCCAGCTTCCTGTGTTCAGCAGCACTCAGGAGCCCTTACAGGGCATCCTTTCCACCGAGATAAGGGTCACCACCACTTCCTGAAACTTTGATGAACTTGTGTTACTCCCAAATAATATAAAAGATGAAGTTAGGTTCACATTTCCAGCTGGTCCTTATCCAATTTACTCTGCTGAGTAACTTTTCTCCAAAGGTTTTTCATTCCTAATGTTATTAAACCTAATCTATTTTCATATCTCTGACAGCCAGTTTTTCAGACTTGATGTTGAAGGCATTGAGCATATTTTCTCAACAGCAAGGCATTAAAAGACTGAAGCAATGAAATTACAAATAAGCTACAGCATTCACACAGAGATATAATCAGAACTAACAGTAAACAACTGCAAATAAAGATTCAACTTTCTTAGATCTGTTTTGAATGCAAATCCCTCTACACTTGTAATGGGGAATAGCATCTGCAGTCAGATGCCTAATAATGCTTTGTCCTGTAGCAGAAGTACAAAGCAAACATCATTAGCATCATCAGATTTTACAGTGTGACTGCAAAAGATTTCCTAACTTATCCTCAGACTTTATCTCTTTGATTAAAGATATCAGGAACTTTAAGACGATCATAAAATTGATTATGTTAACATGAATAAAACTCCTGTACTACTTTTAAATTCAGAACTATTATATATAAGAACAGTTATCCCAAGAAAATACGTATTTGGTCACTGAAATCCACACGCCTTGGTTTATGTTTGTGAACTGCTGTACTTGATTCATACAGTCAAAATAGGGAAGTCAAAGCACTTAATGAATGAATGTGCACTTCTGAAATGAAAGACAATCCTCTCGTAACAACACTTGCTTCATTTATAAATGAAGACCACTGTGATGACACTGACACCATCATTCAGGCAGTTTCCACAGCACAGACCAATACTGCGAAATTTGGTTGACAAAACTAACATTTCACAACTCTGCAGAGTGCAGATCAGATACCTCCCCACCTCCCTTGAATGGCTTGTGACATTTTCAGCACATCAACAAGCAATAGAACCACTGAAAAAAAACCCAAAGGATGCCAGCCATGCCTGACACCCAGCCCTTGAAGCAGAAACAGAAACAATTCTGCACTTCACAACCATGACATTAACAGCTACCAACTCAGGTACCAGTGAAAAGAAAAAATATGGTACCCAGGAGAGGGTCATGAAGGGCTTCCTATCTGTAAAAAAACAAACCTAGAAAACAAACTCAACCAAAACCAAACAATTTTTATATATAAACAACCACTGAACAATAAACATAGCTTTCAAGCCTTCTCTGTCCCCTATTACAGATGTAGGGTGCAGAACTCACAAAACATGGAGCCCTGGTTGGTTTGCTCAACTACTGAGGCCAATAATGAGGAGATTAACTCAGCTAATATCCCACAACGTGCAGGCAGTGCCATCAGATTTGCTATATTAATGCATAATTGATGCTTTTTTCCCTATATTTCTCACCTGGTCTCCAATTTCAATTCCCCAGCAAGACCACCATTGCTGCCTGTCACCCCCTGACCAGCGCAGCAAGGCAATGCTGCCAGAAGTCAGTTATGCATTTGAAAAAAGCAAGCTGTATCAGAAGTGATGCTTTCTGTGGTCAGATTGCTTACTGGGAAATTGATTGCAGTGAGCAGCAACACATTGCAAGTGTTTTCAGATATGATTGCCAAAAAATCTACTAATGGGACTGTGAGACTAAAACTGAGGCGACAATGACTGGATGCCACATGTTCATCTTATCTGCATCTTCCAGTCACCAGGAATAGCATATGCTCTGTAGTAGTTTATGTATGCATGGAAAATCTGCACGTCTTAAAAGCTTCATGTTGGACAAGTAAAGGAGATTACTATACTAGTACCAGAAACAGATTATTTTTATTAGCACCTACTAAAGAAGGAGGAAAGCCCTTGTGACCTTCATCCCAATCCCTTCGTCAAAGGCTGAGCAATCCCAACCTACCCCCCCACCTCAAAAAAACCCAAAGCAAAACAAGAAGAGAGTGAAATGCTTTGATGCATCCATGCTTCAAAAATGTCCTTAAAATAAAAGGAAAAATATAAAACCAAACAATTTAAACAGGTGTCGTGGTTTAAGCCATAAATCAGCCACACAGTTTGTTCACTCACTTCCCCCTTTTTCTTCCCTCTGCTCCTG
>JANRGW010038604.1:0-26964 GCA_024733675.1 Psilopsiagon aymara | reverse complement strand
GGGGGTGCCCGGTGGTCGAGCCGCTGCCGCCGCCGCCGCTCCCGCAGGGCTCCGCTGCTGCCCGGTCCCGCTGCCCGCGATGAGCTCCGCGCCCGGCCCCGCCCGGGAGCCTCCCCGGTACCTGAGGTGAGCCCGGGCCCCCCCGGAGCCCGCCCGGGCAGAGCGTGGGGAGCCCCGGGGGAGGGGGGGGGCACTGGGGTCACGCCTTGCCTGTGGCCATCTCCGTGCGCCCGCAGCGGTGCACAGCCGGGATCCCCTCAGCCGCCGCTCCCGGAGTCGGTCCCCACTGCCCGCAGGGACGTGGCCGGTGCCGGGTCCCGCGGGACGTGGTGGGGACCCTGGGCGGGTGCTGGAGGCTCCCGCGGCCCCAGTGGTGGGGCGGGACCCCCCCAGGTTCGGCTCCTCCGTGCCGGGATGCGGAGGCTCCGGCCCCACGCGTGTTTCCCGGGACACTCGGTCCCTCGGGAAAGCCCCATCCCGGTTTCCCGCACCCCGGGGGCGGACCGGGGGGAGCTGATACCCAAATAGACTCGTTGCCAGAGCAACCGCATCCCAGGTCTCCATGGCTGCGGCGGGGAAGTCTCCGGCAGCATTGGGAGCGGAGCGGGGGGATCCCGGTCCCGGGCAGGGCTGGTGCCTCCAGTGTCTCTCGGCTTGTACCCGGGCGGGGGCCGGGATGTGGAGCCGGGTCGCAGAGGGAGGACAAGGAACTGAAATGCAGAACTGGGATGAGGAGCTGGGCTGTGAAGCTGGGATGCAACCGGGGACACAGAGCTGGGCTGTGGAGCTGGGGTGCAGAACTGGGCTGCAGAGGTGAGACAGAGCTGGGGTGTGGAGCCGGGATGCAGGAGGGGACACCGGGGGTGTCCTCGATCCCCTCATCCGACGGCTTCTCTCCCTCCTGCTCCCTCTGTCCCTTAGCACGGCACAGCAGCCCCCGTTCCACTCAGGAGGCTCCAAGAACTGGGTTGAACTGGGCTGATCTGGGCTTTGCTGGGTCCCCGCGGGCTCCGAGGGGCGCCCACCCCTGCGCAGGGGCAGGAGCAGCATCTTCACCCCAGGACATCCCCAGCCCCGGGAGCCCGCCGGGGGAACGGGGGGGGGGAGGCAGTGAACGGGCACCCGCAGCGCTGCGGGGAAGAGCCAGGACCCGGAGCCCGGTGACACGTCCCCCCCGGGGCCGGTGCCAGGACAGTGGGAGCCAGCCCGGGCCCGGGCCCAGGGTCTCCTGCCAGCAGCGATTACGGGCAATGTTCTCCCTCCTGGAACAGGGAATTCTGTCAGGACCGGAACGTGCCTGTTGTTGGGTACAACACAGCTGCGCGGGGCTGTGCCAGGCCTGGCCCCGGCTGCATTTGGCCTCTTTTCCCCCCCTGTGTGCCCCCCGGGACTCTGCTGTGGGGCTGGGGCCGGGCTGGGGCTCACTAGAGGGCACCAAAGGACTGGGACAGGATGGGATGGGGGAGGACAAAAGGGGACAGTGTAGGATGGGCTAGACAGGATGGGAAAGGAAAGGACGAGGTGGAAAAGGGTAGGATGGGATGGACGCTATAGGGTAGGATGGGAAAGGATTGGATGGGGTGGGATAGGGTGGGATGGGATAGTGTAGGATGAGTAGGATGGAATTGCATGAGATGGGGTAGGGTAGGATGGGAAATGATAGGATGGAATGTGAAAAGATGGAATAGGATAGGATAGGATAGGATAGGATAGGATAGGATAGGATGGGATAGGATAGAATTGGCAGGATGGGAAAGAATGGCATGGATGGGATGGAAGAGAGTAGGATGAGGTGGGGAAGGGTGGGATTAGATAGGATATGATGGGAAAGGATAGGATGCATGAGAACAAATAGCAGTGGGATAGATTGAATGAGATAGAGTAGGATAGGATGGATGGGATGGGAAAAGATTGGATGGGATGGGGCAGGATGAGGGGGTCTGCCAGGACGATGGTCATTGGGCTCTGTCAGTAGGGCCAGTGTGTGGGCTCGGTTGGGTCTATGCGAGCTGTGGAGTGCCCGGGGCTCAGCAGGATGAGCCTTGTCCAGGACACGGGATGGTGGTCAGGGATCAGCCACAACAGCCGGGAACAGGGCCTGGAGCAATCAGGGGCTATCCCGCAGCCGGGACCAGCACAGGCTGTTCCCGACGCAGGTGAGCCAACACATGGGAGCGATTACTGCCCGGTGCGGAGGCACCGGACGCTGCCAGCGCCGGGCTCGGCTGCAGGAACAGCCGCAGCATTGTTCTTCCTCCTGGAACAGCCCCATTGCCACGAGCTGGGGCCGCTGCCAGGGCTGGTGCCTCACATGAAACACAGCCCCAGGCTCCCCCTGCACCCACTGCCCCCCGGTGTGCCCAAGCATCCCCTGCCCTGCACCACGGAGGCACAGTGGGCTCCCAGTGCTGGGGGGGGGGGGCATCCCTGTTCCTGCCCTCACTGCTGTCTGCTCCCCCTGCAGCAAGGCTGAGGCTGAGGCCATCGAGAAGGAGCTGCTGGAGGATTATCGGTTTGGGCGGCAGCAGCTCATCGAGATCTGGGGACATGCGTGTGCCATGGCTGTGACAAAGGTGAGGCGGCCACTGGGGCCAGGGACACCCCACCAGGGCCGAGGTCACCCCAATGGGGATGGGGCTTCCCTGCCCCTCGTCCTATCTCCTTGCTTTGCCTTTCCCAGCCCTGGCCATGGTCTCCCCTTGCCCCAGACCAGGGCACAGGGGCCAGGGGCCAGCCAGGGCTTGTGGCCAGCAGAAGAGACGCTCTGGCCTCTCCCTGGGTGGGTTTATCTGCTTTTCTTGACCACCCTTTATGATTTTGCTTGGGCTGTGGGTTACACCGTGTCCGTGGGTAGGGGGGTGCTGGGGTGATCCCTGGGGCTCCCCATGCCCCGACAATGCTCTCCTGTTGCTGTAAGCGCTGCGTGCTTGTGCTGGATGGGAGGAGGAGGTAGAAGAGGCAGCATCAAGGGCAGCTTTGTGCTTTCGAGGCCAGCGAGCTCCACACCCGCCTGCCTCAGCTTTTCCGTGTGTCTGGAGCTGCTGCACCCTCCCCTTCGCTGAGGGCAGAGGAGTTGCCTGAGGGGAATATTTGGGTTGTTGGAACCTCTCTGGATCTTGGGGCTACCTCAGGGCTGGTTCTGGTCCCATAGCATGGGGCTGCCCACCCCTGACCCCTGGCTCCACTGCCAGCCCCAGCTGAGCATCCTCCTCATGGGCCTGAGCATCCTCCTCTTCCTTGTTAGCATCCCCAGAGTCCAGCTTGGGCATCCCCAGCACCATCCGCTCCCGGCACGTCCCCAGAGCCACAGGCAGCGCCAGGGGCTGGGAGCAGAAGCCAGGCTCCAGGAGCAGGAAAAAAGCTGTCAGGGGATAAACAGTCTCCCGATGCAGGCTGCTGGGATGTGGAGCTGCAGCCACCTCCCTGTGGGCTGGCAGGGAGCCCTGTCCTGCCAGGAGCATCGTCCTCATTCCACCATGGACATCATTCTCATGCCACCATAGGTATCATCTGTACCCCACCATGAGCATCATCCTCACCCTAGTATTGGCATTGTCCTGCCCTGAGTGCCATCCCCATCCCACCTTGAGCATCATCTCCGTCCCACCACACGTACCACCTGCATCCCACCATAAGCATCATCCTCATTCCCCTCTGAGCTCTATCCTGCCCTGCCTGCCATCCCCATCCCACCTC
The DNA here is from genome assembly GCA_024733675.1 of Psilopsiagon aymara. NCBI lineage: Eukaryota > Metazoa > Chordata > Aves > Psittaciformes > Psittacidae > Psilopsiagon > Psilopsiagon aymara. Next base: position 23,268 of record JANRGW010038604.1, on the reverse strand, counting down.
AGGCATCACCCCCACCACACCCTGTGCTGCCCTCCAGCAGCACACCCTTCTGCTACACTTCCAGTACCCGTCAGACTCTGTGCCATGTCCCTGTATCCCCACAGGCCTTCCCACTGCCGTCACTGCCGCGGAAGCAGCCCACGGTGCTGGTGGTGTGCGGCCCAGCGCAGAATGGGGCCATTGGGCTGGTGTGTGCCCGGCACCTCCGGATCTTTGTGGGTATCTTTCTCCCCTGCTCCTCTTCATCCCTGAGCGATGCTGGTCTCCATCCCATCCCATCCCTCTCTCCACCACCCAGGACTATGAACCCACCATCTTCTACCCCAAACGCTCCCTGGACCCCCTGTACCAGGACTTCACGACGCAGTGTGAGAAGATGGACATCCCCTTCCTCTCCTACCTCCCCACCGAGGTGAGCCCCCGCCTCCCGATGTGCTTCACTTGATTAGTCTTTCTTTATTCCTTCTCCCCTCTCCCTCCCCTGGCAATGCCGCGAGCCCGGGAATGCCATGAAATCCAGCGGCGGCCGCTGCGGCCCCGCCAGCCACGAGCTCTGTTGTTGTTGGAAGCACCTGGCTCGGGCGGGAGCAGGAATGTGACCCGAAAGAGTTGCCCTGGCTGGGGCCACGCGTCTCGGCGTGCCGGGCTCTGCCCCCCTCACATCACCCTCCCCCTATTCCTTGGTTAGGGGGGGAGAATGTTTTGGCAGCTGCTGCTGGGTGAGTCTTTTTAGGCAGGAAAACGGGATCCCCGCGTGAGGGTGCTTGGAGCGGGGAGGGGCACCAGGAACCTGCTGCCCACCCTGTGTGTGTGTCCCCTTAAGGTGCAGCTCATCAATGATGCCTACAACGCGGTGGTGGACGCTGTGCTGGGAGCTGAGGCAGAGGCAGCGGAGGGGAAGGAGCCTTGTGCCGCCATCCTGAGCACCCTGAAGCTCATTCGCATCCCCATCGTCAGCCTGGATGTGCCCTCAGGTCCGACACGGCGCTCGGCGTCCCCTGGGCAGGATGGGACCCCCCCACCCCCGTGCTTGTCACCCTGCCCAGCGCAGCATCACCATGGGCTCATTGCCTTGGTGGTTGGGGAGATCCTGTGGTGCCTTTATGGGGTGGGGACAGCCCTGGGGACCACCCATTTCCCCCCACCGCTCAGCCTGGAAGCATTCCCACCGGGAGCCAGGACTGGCGCCTGCTCCCCCTGAGCGCGTTCAGGGCATCCACGATCAATAACAAACTCCCTGAACTGAGACATGATGTAATTTGAAAACACCCGGGTGTCTGGTGGCCAGGCCTGGAATTGCCATCACCTCCCCCCCGTGGCTCCTCCCCGGCTGCGGGAGCAAACAGGATCCCTTGGCACAACCACCGGTGAATCCCCACCAAGAAAAACCGCAGGCGGTGCCAGGATGTGGCCGGAGCGGTGCAGGGTGATGATGCTGGTGGTGATGCGGAGGGCACCCCACGTCCCTGTGCCCTCCCCATCACCAACACCGGGCTCACCCCTGAGCCTCTCTCCCCGTGTCCCTTCCCTCCGCAGGGTGGGACGTGGAGGCCGGGAGCAGCGGCGGGATCAGTCCCGACGTGCTGGTGTCGCTGTCGGCACCCAAGCAGTGCGCCCGCCGCTTCCTGGGCCGCCAGCACTTCGTGGCCGGGCGCTTCCTCCCTTACGACGTGCAGAAGAAGTTCGAGCTCAACCCCCCCGAGTACCCCGGCACCGAGTGCGTGGTGGCCCTGCGAGCCCCCCGCCAATAAAGCGCTTGGTGGCTCTGCCGTGGGGTCAGTGTCTGCCCGGGGACGCCCTGGGGCGCCGGGACTCGGTTCCATGCCCCATCCAGCCCCGTGCACAGCTTGGACCCCCTCCCGTACTGTGTCCCTGGGACCTCTCAGCAACCTGTTTCTGGGGACAGATCTGGCGTGACCCCCTCTATCACCCGTCCCATAGGGACATTGGCAGCCGTTAGGGGACTGCTGCAGCCCCCCATAGCTTGAAACCTCCAACGTGCCAGGGAAGGGGCGTGGAAGCAGCCCCCTGCTATGGGGCTTTAATTAACAGGGGGTTTAAATTAATAGAGGTGTGTCCACGACCACACAACAGCATTGGGAGACCCCTCCCGGGTTGCTCGGTACAGCCGGAGTTCTGGGCAATGCCGGAATTGCGCTGGGATTTCCGTTGGTGCGGCTGTGGGATGGGGCTGTAACCCCCAACCAGGATCTGCTGCCCTTCGGGAGTCCCCACTCCCTCACCGTCACACTTTGCATCCCGGGGAGCAGCTGGAGCCATGGGTGCCCCGGGCTCTGCACGGCCTCAGCGGCACGGGGACACGGACGGCTCCGGCACGCACCGTGGGCCAGGTCACGGCCCCGCCGTGCCCCACGGCAACGGGTGCCAGGGCAGCGCTGGCACCGGCGACCTGACCGCAGCGCGCCGGGGCTGGGCTCGCGCCGCGTTTTTCCCTTCCCTCCCCTCCGCATTCCCGAGCGCATCCAATTTTAGCAGCTTTGCGAAAACAAAGCCTGGAGCTCCGCGACCGCAGCGGCTCCTTCCCGCTGCCCTCTGACACCTCGCCAGGGCGCCCGCGCCAGCGGCCGCGTGCTGCCGTCTGACGGCGCGAGGGGGAAAGGCCTCATATATAGACCCGCGGTGCCGCCGCGCTCGCAGTTGCCGGCGGAGCTGCCGCTGCGCTGGTGGCCATGGGGAAGCTGGTGCTGGCCCTCCTGGCTCTCACCGCCCTGCACGGTGCCGGCACGTCAGGTAAGGCCGGGCTGCCGTCTATCCGTCGGAATTCCATCCAGGCATCCCGATCCTCTCAGGGGCTGGTGGTGGTGATGTGGGGCAGGACAGGGATGAGGCTGAGCGCTCTCCAGATGTGTGCCAGGGCCAGGGGTGAGCCAGGGTCATGGCTGTGGGTGGTCCCTTCGGCATCTGCTGGTGGGAGGATGTGTTGGGGAGGCTCAGGGCCCTTTTACCCTCCCCAGGGTCATGTCACCAGAGGGATGGAGATATGCACTGTGCCATGTCACCCGGGGGACGGGGACATGCACTGTCTCATGTCCCCATCAGTCCTGCCTGCTCTGGCACCGTATGGCTGAGCACCATCAGGACTCGCTGGTGCCTCGGCCACCCCCGTGCTCCACAGGGCTTTTGCTGCCTGGTGCTGAGGCTCTGAAGCCCCTTGGGGTCCCTCAAGCTGCCAAGGGCTGCATGAGGCTGGAATGTCCCTGGTCTGGGGGCAAAATCAATCCAGCTGCAGGTGGGGAGGGGACAGCGTCAAGTCCCCATTGCTGCTGTAGGGTGGTGCCCACTGCATGCCCGGGGTGCAAAGGACAGGCTGGGCACAACTGGGTGCCCTGGGGAGAGGGTGCCCCAGTGCTGGGTGCTCCCACCGTGGGCTTCCCCCAGAGTCCCTGGAGAATGACTCGGAGCAGGGAAAGAGCGGCACCGTGGGGAAACCCTGGAAAGCAGCACCCAGCCTGGCAGAGCTTGATCTGGACACAGCAGGTATGGCCGTACCTGACCCCCCACCAGGGACCTACAATGGGGACACCCCAAAAGGGCTGCGTGTGTGATGCCCAACATGCCAGCCTGGAGATGGTATCACCCTCCATGGGACCCTTGCAGCAGTGATGTGGTGTCAACCCGGAGATCCCCAAGGCTTCCCACCACATCTCCAATGCTTTCACCCATTCATCCTTTGTCCTTGCAGTCCTGGATGTCCCCAAGCTGTCCCCACCCCAGTGGCACCCCAGGGTGCTTAGGGATGAGGGTGCTGCTCCCCATCCACATGATCAGGGCTTGCTCCATCCCAGGCAGAGGAGCTGAGTGGACGTCGTGGTTCAACATTGACCACCCTGGGGGAGATGGGGACTACGAGAGCCTGGAAGCTATCCGCTTCTACTACCGGGGCCGTGTCTGTGAGCGGCCAGTTGCCATCCAGGCCCGCACCACCGAGTGGGAGCTGCCTGAGGATGTGGGTGAGGTGGTGCACGTCAGCCCCAAGAAGGGCTTTCGCTGCGTCAACAAGGAGCAGCCGCCGGGCAAGACCTGCTCCAACTACCACATCCGCTTCCTCTGCCCGCTGGGTGAGTGCTTGGTCCTATTGTGTTCCACATTGCTCCTCCCCAGGCCCTGCCAACATGTTCTGAGGGGCTGCATAACCGTTGCTTATCAACTTGTTGTCCCACATCGGGTGCTGCCGGAGCTGTGGTTACACCAAGCTCCTCTCCAGCTCCATCAATCATCCCCTGGATGCATGACACTGGGCACTGTGGGTGGTGGGTTCCCAGTTAATGCCTCTGGTTTCCCAGAGCACATCTACTGGTCACACTGGTCCTCCTGGAGCCCCTGCTCGCGCAGCACCTGCGGCACCAGTGGCACCCAGACCCGCACCCGCCGCTGCATCAATGCCCGGCTAGCGGCTGCGCTCAAGGAGATCAAGTGCAAGGGCAAAGCCATGGAGCGACGGACGTGCAGCACTGGCCCATGCCCAGGTAGGGATCCAGCATCCCAGTGCCATGCGCATTGTTCTGGCCATGTCCAGCTCCTCTCCTGGTCCATGCATTATGGGGGAGTCTATTGGTATGGCAGGTCCCTGGGCAAGGCCACCGCTGCCTCCTCCTCCTCAGCTTCATTGCAGTAACAGAGGTGGTACTGGCACAGATAGCTGGGCAGGGGCACACCGGGGTGAGCTGAGGATTGCTGGGATGAGCCTTTCTGCTTGGGGACATCCCCGTGTCCCCATGATGGAGGGCCACCCCAGGCTGGGGTCTTGACAGGGAATGTGGTGCCCAATGCCCACCCAGTGTCTGCCCCACAGAGCCAGCATGGACAGAGTGGGGCTCCTGGAGTCCCTGTTCCCGCAGCTGTGGCAGCGCCGGGAAGAGCGTCCGGCGCAGGAGCTGCAAGTCAGCCAAGAAGGTGCCATGCAGCGGCCGCTCCACCGAGGTGCAGAAATGTCCCCCCTCGCCCTGCCAAGGTACCTGCCCTCAGGGACACAGGGACCCCTTCCCTGGTGGTGCCCCCCCACCCACGCGGCCCCACCCCTTGCCATGGCCACCGGGCTGAGCCCCGTGCCCCCCCCCCTCCCAGCCTGCCCTGAGCACACACTGCAGGGCACCGTCGTCTCTGCCTCTGGTTTGGCACTGCCGGACACCCGCATCTACCTGGAGGGCCGTCCGCCGGTGCTGCTGGCCCATAGTGACGCCCATGGGCGCTTCACCGCTGCAGGGCTGTGCCAAGGCACTGCCACCAACATCAGTGCCCACCGGCATGGCTTCGCCCCGGCGCTGGCACCCATTGTCTTCAATGGCTCTGGTGTGGCGGTAGCACATGTGAAGCTGCAGAGGTTGGGTGAGCATCGAGGTGTGGGGGTGGGGACATGGCCATGCAGCCCTCGAGGACACCCCCCCGAGGGTGCATGGTGAGGGTGCATGGTGAGGGGGGAGCACCCTCTGCCACCTTTCTCCCCTACAGAGAAGCCCTACATGGTGCTGCACCCCAAGACGAAGGTGCGTGTGGCTGGGCAGGAGGTGACTTTCTGCTGCAAAGCCTCAGGCACCCCCATGCCAAAGAAATACTACTGGTGAGCTGGGGCTGGGGCTGGGAGTGATGGGAAAAGGCAGTCGTGGCTGAGCCCCAGCTGAGCCCATCTCCGTGCCCACAGGTACCACAATGGGACACTGCTGGAGAGGAAGGTGCACCGGTACGGCAGCCGCCTGGTGCTGCAGGGACTGGCACCAGAGCAGGCTGGCACCTACCACTGCAAGGCCAGCACCGAGGCAGGTGCCATCAGATCTGCCCCAGCAGAGCTCACCGTGCTGGGTGAGAATGGGATGGGGCTGCATCATCGCCTCAGGATAGGGCAACAGCATCACCCTGGGATGGGGCATGGGGTGGGGAGGGTCATCCTAACCCCATTCCCGCCGTGCCCCCAGCCCAGGGCCAACAGAGCTGCAAGGCAGAGCCAGAGCCGAGCCTGGTGGAGCTGCCCAGCGATTGCCCGCAGGATGCCACTGGCTCCCGCTACTACAACGTGGGCCGCTGCCCGCCCACCCCATGCTCCAGCAGCTCCGGTGAGGCAGCGGCGTGCGGGGAGGATGCAGGGCACTGCTGCGGTGTGCGCAGGATGGAGATGCGGGAAATCCCCTGCGCTGGCTCCCTGCTGCCCATCAAGGTGGTGGCTGAGTGCGGCTGCGGCCCCTGTGCCCAGCCCCGCCTCCTGGTGCAGGGCTGGGTGACGGCAGCCGACACTGGCGAGCCCCTGCGCTTCGGGCAGATCTTCCTGGGCAGGAGGAAGGTCGGCTTCACCGGGTACAAGGGCTCCTTCACCATCGAGGTGCCACCGGACACTCAGCGCTTGGTGGCTCGCTTTGTGGACCGGCAGCAGAGGTTTGTGGATGCTGTCAAGGTCCTGCCCTTCAACCGCCGCGGTGGTGCCATCTACCAGGAGGTCAAGATGCTGCGGAAGAAGGACCCTGTGGCTCTGGATGGCAGCCGGAGCAACGCCATCCCGCTGGGGGAGGCGAGTGGCCGGGAGCCCATTGGGGAGCTCGTCCTTCCTGCTGGTGTCTTCCTCCGTCCCTCTGGGGAGGTCTTCAACGGCACGGTAAATGCCAGTGTCACCTTCCTGGACCCCAGGGACATGGCAACAGCCAGTGCCGCCTCCAGCGACCTCAGCTTTGCCAATGCTGAGGGAGAGATTGTTCCCCTGAGGACCTATGGAATGTTTGCTGTGGATTTTCGGGAAGGGGAGAGCGGTGCAGTGCTGCAGACGGGGCCGGTGGAGGTGCGGATGGACACGGAGCAGGTCTGGATGACAGAGCACCTGCAAAAGATGAAGCTGTGGTCCTTGAACCCAGAAACTGGCTTATGGGAAGAGGAGGGGATCCTCCGGCAGGTCGGGGGGAGCCGAGGGAAGAGGGAGGAGAGGACATTCCTGGTGGGGAACCTGGAGATTCGAGAGCGGCGTCTCTTCAACCTGGATGTGCCGGAGGACCGCCGCTGCTTTGTCAAGGTCAGGGCTTACAGCAATGAGAAGTTCAACCCCTATGAGCAACTGGAAGGAGTGGTCATCAGCCTCATCAACCTGGAGCCCCAGCCTGGCTACCCCGCCAACCCCCGGGCGTGGGGCCGCTTTGACAGCGTGGTGACGGGTCCTAATGGTGCCTGCCTGCCCGCCTTCTGTGATGCCCAGCGCCCCAATGCCTACTCAGCCTATGTCACTGCCACGCTAGGTGGAGAGGAGCTGGAAGCCGTGGCCTCCAGCCCCAAGCTCAACCCCAATGCTGTTGGGGTGTCCCAGCCCTATCTGGGCAAGCTGGGCTACCGTCGCCTGGACCACAATGACCCCAACTTGAAGAAGACAGCTTTCCAAATCAACGTGTCCAAGCCTGACCCCAACAATGTTGATGAGACCAATGGTCCCATCTACCCTTACCGCAGCCTGGAAGAGTGCGAGGAGGCACCAGTCAGTGCCAATCACCTCCGCTTCTACCGCGTGGAGGTGGACAAGTACGAGTACAATGTGGTGCCCTTCAAGGAGAGTGACCTGACCTCCTGGACCGGTGACTACCTCTCGTGGTGGCCCAACCCACAGGAGTTCAGGGCTTGTTTCATCAAGGTGCAGATTGAGGGGCCACAGGAGTACATGGTGCGGTCCCGTAACGTGGGGGGCAGCCATCCTCGCACCCGGGGGCAGCTCTATGGGCTGCGGGACAGCCGCAGCGTGCAGGACATGCTGCTGGAGAACACCTCGGGTGCCTGCGTGGAGTTCAAATGCAGTGGGATGCTCTTTGACCAGAGCCTGGTGGATCGCACCTTGGTTTCCATTATCCCTCAAGGCAGCTGCCGCCGCACAGGCATCAACAGCCTCCTCCGGGAATACCTGAGCCGCCACCCGCCCGTGGCAGAGAACAACCACACGGCCGCCTTCACCATGCTGGCACCGGTCGACCCGTTGGGCCACAACTACGGCATCTACACGGTGACGGACCAGAACCCGCGCCTGGCCAAAGAGATCGCCATCGGCCGCTGCTTTGACGGCACCTCCGATGGCTTCTCGCGGGAGATGAAGGCAGACGCGGGCACGGCCGTTACCTTCACCTGCCAGGAGCGGCCGCTGGGGCGCGAGAGCTTCTTCCAGCGCCTGCTGACGGCCCCAGCCGAGGCGCTCGCCGAGATCCGGCGGGAGATGGGCACCGGCGAGATGCGCCGGGCTCCTCCTGACGTGATGGACTTCGCCTCTGGCGCCCGAGTCCCCGGCCCCACGGCCACTCGCCGGACCCCCAGCAGCCCGAGGAGGATGGGCCAGAGCCGGGGGCAGGCGTGAGCCACCCAGTCGCCCCGTGGCCCCTCCCCGGCTCCGCTCTGCCCTTCCCTTCCCATCGCTTTTACCCCACCATTTAAACCAGCCGAGGGGACACACACGGGACACGTGGAGCGGGACCCTCCCGCCGTGCCCGTGCCCTCAGCCCCAGCTCCGTGCGGGGCAGCTCATGGTGCTCAGCCCCAGGGACTGCGATGCTGGGTGATGCCGGCAGAGGTGCCGCGGCCCCACAGGGTTATTAAAATAAAGAAGAATGAAAGAGGGGGTGGAAACCAATAGGGGAAGGGGCCGGGATGGGAAGGGAAGGGACGGGGTTCCCTGCCTGGTGCTTTGCCCCATGCCCAGTGTTGGGCTCCCCTGTGCCGGGGCTGGCACTAGCCGAGGGTGCCAGGAGCTGGAATCACCCAGTGCATCCCTGCCAGCTCCCCATAAGGAAATGTGGGGCTTCTTTTTGGGGAAGACCCCGAGGACGTGGCTAAAAAGCCCTCCCTGCTCTCTCTGCCCAGACCGTGTGGTGTGGCTCTTCCGTGGCACGCAGCATGCTGGGGACACCAGGCTTGGTCCCTGTGATGTTCAGCCATCACCCAGCGGTGCCTCATCCTGCACCCATCCTGCTGCCACCATCCTGGCTAGTTTTGCCCTCGGGGTGTGTTTTTTCACTTCCAACCGCCTTTACCCCAGGCAAAAACCAGGCAAGAAAGCATTGGTTGTAATCTGGCACCAGGGAGCAGGTGCAAGGCTGGGGCAGGATGCGGCCCCGCAGCGGTGCTGGCGTGCACCGAGGAGTTGTACATTATTTATTATGAAATATAGAGTTGTGCGTGCACCCACCCGGCTGCTGGGGGTGCCCGGACCCGCCTCTGTGTGTGTGTGTGACCCCAAAACCTCCCATTTCCACAGTAGCACAGTCCCAGCAGCTCCTGTTTGCCTTGGGCCATGCTCAAGGCTTGGCGGCAGCACGGGGGGAGCGATGCCAGGTCCCTGCAGCCGTGGGACGTGGCAGCTCGAGGGGGGGTGAGCTCCATCCAGCCCGGTAGCCCTCCCCTCCCAGCACAGGGATGCACTGAGCACCCACTGGGAGACCCCAGCCAGGTCGAGGGGCAGGGATCTGTCTGTCTGACATCAGCCCATCCATCCGCCCTGGCTTGTGGTCCTGGGTGGGTTTTCCAGCCCCCATCCCACATATGGATTCCAGCAGATGCAGTAATGGAACAAACTGAGTTTATAGGGCCAACACCCCCCCCCCCCCAGCTCCCGGGACAACATTTCCCTTTTACAACATGGTTTGGCTGTGCTGCGGCATTTTTTCACCCTTATACTGGATGTGACCGCTCACGAGATCAAAGAGGACAACGGGAAGGGGTTCAGGGGGTGTTTGCCAAAGCAGCCACCAAATCCCAGCCCCTGTCCCCATCTCACCTGGATGGGAACACAACAGACACTGGGACCCCATCGCAAGCGTCTGACCCCCCACAGAACAGGGATGCTATGTCTGCCTGTCCCTGGGTGCTGCCTGTTCCTGCGTGCGGGTGCCACGGACCCCCCTGGACGGTAAGGTTGGTGGGTGCCGCCCTGTGGCCATGTGCTGGGGGCCGGAGGCAGTGCCAGTGGGCAGAATTGTTTTCCACCATCTGGTTGGCTCCGTGGGATGCAGCTGCACAGGCAGGGCGGGTGGAAGCGGCTCCTGCTGCTATTTATGGCCTCGGGAAGAAAACTGGGGTGAAAAAACACAAAAAGCAGCCACACAAAGGGACTGGTCAGACCCCCCCATTCACAGCCCCTTACGCTCACAGCTGCTCCCTCCTTCAGCTCTCTGGATCCCATCCCAGTGACACAGAGCCAAGAGGGAGGTCATGGGCTCCCTGCAGTCCCATAGACCCAGAGGAGGCAGGGGCACACAGGCAGGGATGTGCCAGGGTTGCGGGAGGTGCATGCTGAGTGTTCAGCCCAGCCCAGCATTTCCGAGGGCTGAAAACCCGCCCAAGGTCAGGGGATGGGCTGGGGGCTGCAGCCAAACCCCTCCTGCTGCTCTCTCATTTGGTGTGGGTCCACCTCAGTAGCTGAACCTGTGGTCCCCATACCGGGGGTCCTGCACCCTCCCGCCCCAGGGACAAGTAGCTCTTTGGTCCTCACCCTGTCCCCAAATGCCACATCAATGCTCAGACCCATACTGTGTGCTGCGGAGCATCGCTGGATACCAAAGTGACCCCTGGCTCCTCCCGGCTCCCAGGTGATGCTCGGCCCAGGTTGATTCCATGGCTGAGCTGCCCAAGCTGCAACTGGAATGCTTTCATCTCCCATTTTCCTAATCCTTAGCAGAAATCACCAGCATGTGGCTCTGCAAGACCCACAGCAGCTCCAGAATGGGCATACCCTGCAGGGGAGCCCAATGGAGACCCAGTACCAGACCCCCATGCTATAGGATGGAGAGCCCAGACAGGTTTTCTGCAGCACAACAGCTTGTGGGGTGGCAAAGACCTGCTCTTTTTGTGCCTTCTCAGCTCCTGAGCATGGGAGATGCTCCTGGCCCAGCTCCGCAGTGGGCTGGGGGTTAAGTGAGGGCCCCCTAGGGCTCCCCATGACTTTGGGCAAGTGATGGGGTGAAGTGGGACTCAGCTATGGGGTCTGGGGTGTGCAAGGTGTGGATGGAAAACCACTCAGCTCTGCTGGGTTCATCCACCTCCAACGATGTCTGGGAAGCAGAGACAGGGATGGAAACAGCTCCTGGATGACCTGACCTTGGGATGCAGGTGAAGGGGCATGGCGAGAACCAGAGTCCGTGTGGGATGTGTATCCCTGTGATAGGATACACATCCTATCCCTGTGATGTGATGAGAAAGGCAGGTGGGGCCGGAGCTCAGCTGCTTCTTGTTACCCCCGGCCCCCGGCCAAACTGGAATAGCAAAGCAGCAGCTTCCATCCCACCCCGCCAGCAATTAGGGCTGGCTGGAGCCCAACGTCAGTGTGCCAGAGCACCGGCATGTCTGCGGTGCTGCCAGGCCCCCACGGTGGGGATCGGGGTGCTGTTTGCCCCAACAGAATCCTAATCCTAGGATGCACCCCCAAGCCCCATTCTGAGCAGTGGGAAGGGGATGCTGCTGCCCTGCGACCCACAAGCACGTCCTGGTGCTGGCCGGGAACAAAAGCTGGAAAGCACCTTGGGAAGCTGTTCTGTGTTCTTTCTCCTCTTTATTTTTGTTTTAAATAATGGAAAATCTAATGACAGAGCCTAAAATGAAATAATAAAAGCCAGCAGCTGAAAAGCCAACACGAAATAAGAGAGAAACCCACGTTTCAGGCTGAACAGGAACAGGCACAGGCAAGGGATGAAAGGAAAAAGCAGAGACACTGCAACTGTCCAGGACCCTCCTTCCTGCTCCACCATGGGGTGTGGAGCATTGCTGTGGTGGGATCTGCCTCCTGTGCCCCCCACAATGTGTCCCCAGGGGTCCCCTCCCTGCTGGCTTCTCTTCTTTGCTTCACACCACACCCAGTGCTGCTGCTCCAAGGGAAGCATCCTGCCCTGGACTCCAGCCCCGGGGGGTGCAGAGGCATCTTCTCCATCCCCAGTCCTGAAGTGGAGCATCCCTTTGGATCCTGGACCAGAACACCCCTGGTGACCCCAACCAGAACATCCCCATGACCTCAATCAGAGCACCCCCAGTGACCTCAACAAGAGCATCCCCAGAGACCCCAACCAGAGCATCTCCAGGACCCAACCAGGAGCAACCCCAGGGACGCCAAATTGGAGCATCTCTGGCGAACCCAACCAGAGCATCCCGTGCATCCAGCCACAGGGCACATGGAGGGTGCCAGGTCCCTGTCTCTGCCACAATGGTCAGATCCAGCTCCCGAATTCCAGGCCGTCTGGCCAAGATGCACTCCTTCGCTCCCAGAATCCTCTCCAGACAACCTGCTGGAGAAGGACGGAAACGAATCCCATCCTCAAACCCGGAGAAGCTGGAAGTGAGAGACCCCAACCCCTCCTGAAGACACCATCTGGGGCATTGCTTTGTGTCCTGTCAGAAAAGAGCTGTTGGAAGCTGGGATTTGAGGGAAAGCAGTGGGGCTGACATTGGGATGCCATGGGGATGGCTCTGGGGCTGCCCTCAATGATGCACATTCCTCTCCCAGTCACTTTGTAGCTGCCCTGTGTGGTTTTGAGCACCACATCTCCCCATCGTGCTGTTCAACATGAGCTGCCTCTGGAAAAAAACAGCCATGCCTGCCCTTCCAAGCTATTTTTGAAGCCTTTGGCCTCATCTCCTCTTCAGGCTCCAGCCCATAAATACCAATAACAACACATTTCAAGGCTTTCTGCTGACAGTCTTGGTGCTGCCAAAGCCTTTTCATTCTCCAGATGTTGGGAATCTGACTCAAAACCGCGAAGTTTGGTCAATATTTGGACCGGGTTTGATTTCCAGCCTTTGCTTTCTCGATCACGCAAAACAGCGCAATAAAAGGCCTTGAAGTAGAGCAGCTATTTCTGGAGGCAGTGGCTGGAGCATCCCTAGGGATGGGCTTCCAGTGCCAGGGCGCTGCGCCGGGGGTGACAGGGAGGTGGCGCCAGCCCATCCCTGTAGGTGCCACCTTGGCTTTGTTTGGACCATTTGGACTTGGTTGGGTTTTGGTGAGCAGCTCTGGTGTGGCACAGGGGCAGCCGGGGCCAGCCAGCATCTCACACTCTGTATCCCATATCCTATATCAAGTGTCCCATATCCCATACTCCATATTCCCATACCCTGCATCCCATATCCCACATTCCACATCTCATATCCTGCATCCCACATCACATACCCCATATTCCTGTATTCCCATATCCCATATTCCACAGCATATACCCCATATCCCAAATTCCATATCCCACATCCTATACCGCCTATCCCACATTCCATATCCCACATCCTATATTCTATATCACATACCTCATATCCTTTGTCCATATCCTACATCCCACACTCTATATCCTGCACCGCATATTCCACACCCTGCATTCAACACCTCACAATCCTACACCCGCATCCCCCATCCACACCCTGTATCACCTCTCCCATGCCCAAACACTGCATCCCACGTCCCGTGCCGCTCATCTCCTCCCAGCCCCACACAGTGGTAGGGAAAGGAGATGGGAATGTGCCGCTCCCCGTCCCCTCAAGTGCTCCAGGGTCCTTCAGGGCCGCACTGCCCTGCCAGTGTTGCCTTCCCTTGGGCGCTGTTTCCTTGCTAAGGAACGTCAGCAGGAAAAGCATTAAAAACACCAGGATTCTAGCCCAGCTCCTGGAAAATAAAGAGCGTTTCAGGTTTCTCCCCACCAGGCCCCGCTCCCGGCTTCCCAAAAACCAGCCCATGCGGTGGCTGCAGCACAGCGCATCCCCAGGGATGCAGCCGGGGACTCTCCACCCATTACCAACCCTCCTCCCCAGAACCGGACCCTCCCTACTCGAAGCCAGGGAGTCTGTATGGGGACATTCCGGCAAGGCCTGGCCTGGGTTGGATGTCATGGGACCCGAAGCCAGGGCCAGATCCTGTCCATTGCCCAGCCAGAGCCAGGACAGCGAAAGGAGCTGTGCTGCAGACTGGTACCACCCACTCCATCACCGCACAACCAGCCCTCCCAGTACCCCAGGTCACCCATCACCAGGTTACCCCACACTCCAGCCATACACAAGGTAGCTCTGAGCCCAGGCATCCCAAACCCTATTTTATACCTAGGGTATCCCATAACCCCATTTCTCTGTACCCATCGTACCCCATACCCCTAATTCCCTATACCCCAGGTACCTCATAACCATACCCCCATTTCTCCATATCCCATGTACTCCATAACTTGGCTCCTCCATACCCCTATTTCTCCATATGCCGGGTACCCCATGCTCTGGGTACCCCACACTCCCATTTCTCCGTACCCTGGGTACCCCATACCCTGTGTTCCCTGTACCCCCAATTCAACATACCCTAGGTACCCCATACCCTGTGCATCGTGTACCCCTAATTCTTTATAGCCCAGACACACAGTGCACAGGTTCACCCCCCAACAACCCCCCACACCCCCATTACCGGGGGATGCTTGACCCTGTCTCCCCCACATTGAGCACTGGCCCCACTGGCAGCTCCATGAGGCTTCACCCCCCATGTGTGGATCCCCAGCTCCCTGGCTCTCCCCCTGCAGTGGCTGCAGCAGGTTGTCCAGTCCTGCCTCTGTATCTATATCCCATATTCCCATACCCTGCACCCCATATCCCACAATCTACATCCCATATCCTATATCCTGCATCCCATATCTGCCCCCTGGCAGCATCTGCCTGTCCTAGCCCTGACACAGGGGGGACCCAGCAGCACAGCGGCCGTTCACCTCCCCCGGAACCACATGATTTCCTGGAAACTCCCATTTTGGGGAAGTGAAACTGCTGGATTTGGGGCAAAACTCCCACCTCCCTCCCAGCACCGAGGCTTGTGCCTGGATGAAGGGTGGGATGAAGGACCCGCTGCCACCGAGGAAGCGACCTTGGAGGATGTACGTGGCAGTGGCCTTCGGGGTGGCTGTCGTGGTGCTGGTGGCTGCGCTCCCCACTGCCCTCTGCCCTCTGGCCATGAGCTCTGCCATGGTTGGGAACTGCTCTGCAAGGCTGCAGGACCTGGACAAAGCTTTGGCCATCGCCAACCAGTCCCTCGCCAAAGCCCATGGGCAGAGGGATGACTGCAAGAGGCAGCTGGTAGGTGCTGGGTGATGCTGGGGACCTGCAGCCCCCCCAGTGCCCCAGAAGTGGGTGAGTTCGGGTGCTGTGAGGAGCCCTCAGCCCCTTTCCTTGTGCAGAGTCTGCTGCAGGGGAAAGCTTTGGAGCTGGAGGAGGCGCTTCACAACGTGAGCCAGCTGCAAGGTGGGGTCAGAGTGGGAAAAGGGGTGCAGGGGGGTGGGTGAAGGCAATAGCCTCTGGGACACCGTGGTCCAGTGCTGTGAGACACCCTGATCCCATCCCCTGGGTCACCCTGGTCCATCCTCTGGGACACCCTGATCCCACCCCCTGGGACACCCTCACCCCATCCCCTGGGACACCCTCACCCCATCCCCTGGGTCACACTGATCCCATCAGCTGGGATACCCTCATCCCATCCCCTGGGTCATCCTGATCTCATCTACTGGGACACCCTGATCCCATCCCCTGGAACACCCTGATCCCATCCCCTGGAACACCCTGATCCCAATCCCCTGAAACACCCTGATCCCATCCCCTGGAACACCCTGATCCCATCCCCTGGGACAATCTGTCCCCGCTGCCTTTGCTCCCTGCAGGGGAGAACAGGGCGCTTCAGGCAGCGGTGGCACAGCAGCAGCAGCAGCTCGAGGACCTGCAGGGCAGCAGGTGAGCCCCACGTCCCCCCATGTCTCTCCCAGCCCCACGATCTGTCACCGACTGTCCCTGTGTGTGCCCCTCCTCCAGGGACTGGCTCCAGCAGCAGAACCAGCACCTGCAGCAGCAGCTCCAGGCCATGAGGAGCCTGTACTCAGATGGGACCAGGCTCCCAGATGCATCCCTTGGCCTCCTGGTTCTCCTCCTCACCAGGATGCTCCTTCTGTGAGGAACATGGACCCCTGATTGTCCCATCTGCTCACCCTGGAGTGATGGCCCTCCAGCCACTAAGGGCTGTGCCCAGGGTGAGGAAGGGAGAGAGGCATGGCAGGGCTGTCCACAGGTACTCCAGTTATAGAATCATAGAATGGTTTGGGCTGGAAAGGACCTTAAAACTCTTCCAGTTCCAACCCTCTGCCACGGGCAGGGAGTTAAGTGACTTTTAACCTATTTCCAATAAAACACTGAAAATCCAGCGTTTTGTTCCTCTGGAGCCTCTTGGGGAGCCAAAGCCCCATCTTTGCTGCACTGGGGTCAAAAGGGTGCTGTAGCAGCCCCTCAGCATCCCCAACTGGACCCCAACTGCATCCCCACTTGTCCTGTGGCTGTGTCCAGGGCTGGGCACAGGGACAGAGCATCCTCCAGCACAAACGAACTATTCTGGGCTGTGACCTATGAGGAACCGCAGCCCAAAGCGGTGCTTGGGGAGAACAACCCACACGCCACAATTACAGCAACCGAGGGAGCGACCTGCTCTGGGGACACTGGCACAGCGTGGGCAGCCACCACTGGAGCAGCTGCATGGTCCCTGCTCCCCTCCAGCATGGACCCTGCGGTGCCCAGAGCCACGCTGAAGGTGCTGGGGCTGTGCGCGGCGCTGCTGGTGCTGGTGGCAGCGGTGACGGTGGCTGCGGCAGTGATGGTGTGGCGCTCCGAGGCAGTGGACAAGCTGCGGGGCTGCCGGGAGCGGGCGGCCAATGAGAGCCTGGAGCTTGGGAATGCCGTGGCCAAGCTGGAGAGGGAGCAAGCACTGCTGCAGCGGGTGCAGGATGCTCTGCGCAGTGAGCTCGCCCAGGCCCACGGGGACAGAGAGAAGCTCAATGGCAGCCTGGTGTCCTGCCAAGAGTGGGCGGTAGGTGCTGGTGGGGATGGGGACAGGAGGGTCCTTGGCCACCTGCATGCGTGGAGTGAGTGGTGGTGGGGTGGAGAGGGGAGTTCTGGGCTCGGGAGCAGGGTGATGCTTCATCCCTTGGAGGGATTTCACCCAGGCGCATGGGGAGCGCCGGCACTAGTGGGACAGATGCTGCATTTGGAAAGATGAGCCTGGAAAGAGGAGATTCATCCCTGGGATGAAGGACCAGCAGCACCCCAGTGTGGACAGCTACCTTCATGCATGGGACACCCCAAAAGGGGAGCCCTGGTGAGTCCCAGTCCCTCAGCACAGCCCCAGCGCTGCCTCGTCTCTGCGCATGTGTTTGTGGCTGGCCTGGGGCAGCTATTCTGAGCTCTGACCGAGCTGCTCCATGCACGTATAATTACCCCATTCCAAGGAGCCAGTGTGGAGCTGCCATTCCTCTGCTCCCAGGTATTTTTAGCTGCAGCTCCGGCTGGGAAAGGGCCTGGCCCCAGCGCCGTGGCCACAGCCCGGAGGAAGAGCCGGGTGCCGCCGCCTTCCCGGTTCATCCGGCTGAACAATGGACAAGAGAGGCTGGAAAAGTGCTCCCACTTCCCAGGGCTGGCGCCGGGCTGGGCACTTACTTGGGGAGCCCTGTCCCCTTCCAGGGGTGCCATCCATGGGCACCTGGGTCTGTGTGCTCCAGCATCCTCTGCGGGCTCAGGCAGAGCCATCCCCACAGGGAAGAGGGATTTCCCCACATACTCATCCCTACTCCTTCATCAAACATGGCTTCCAAGCCATGGGGAGCATGGGGCCCGCCTGGGGACATGGGGTGGCGTTGAGAAGGGGCAGGACATTGCCCACTTGTCCCCAGGCCAGGCTGGTGGCCAATGTGACAGCACTGGGGGACGAGCTGCTGGCCCTGCAGCAGGAGCGGGATGAGCTGGCCCGTGGCAAAGAGGCTCTGGAAGGTGAGTGATGTCCCACGGAAATGCCGGGCACAGGCCCCCATATCACACCCGTCGGGGACAACGGGTGTTCCGGGTTTGGGGTGCAGGGTTTGGGGTGACGGTGTTGTTCCCGTCGCAGGGAAGCTGGCGCGGGGTGAGGAGCAGGCACTGGGGCTGCGGCAGCAGCTGGAGCAGGCGATGGAGCAGCAGCGAGCACTGCGGACACGCGGGGAGCGCTGCGAGGCCCGGCACAGAGACCTTGAGGCCACCCTGTAAGGTCCCTGACCCCCAGCACCCCCTGGGAACCCCCCAGCATCCCTTCACCCCGAACCAGCCTAACCCATGGGGACCATGGGCAGGGACACCCCTTCACGTGCCTCCATGTCCCTGCAGGAGGGACTACGCAGCCCAGGTGGATGCTCTGCAGCGGCAGACGAGGAACAGAGCGACCGGGCGCAGGTGCCCCCCACCTCGGTATTCCTGCATGGCCGAGGGGGGGACATACAGCCCGGGTGGGGGGATTAACCCACCATGATGTGCCAATGTCACCGGTGTTCTGGGGGGGGCAGTACCTGAGGTGTGCAGGGACTCATTCACTCCCTTCCCCTCTCTTGCAGAAAGGGCTGAAGCGCCGTAGCCCACAGAGCCCCTCCCTGATGGGGGTTTGGGGCTGGGCCCTCCCTGCCTACTGGGTCCATCATTGCCAGTCTCACAGCACCCTTTAGCACTGGCACCCAGCAGCCACTCAGCCCTGACCGCTTCCAACCAGCACCAGCACATCCAGATGAAGGAGCGGGATGGACACCATGTGTCCTGACCCCACCGTGTGGCCCGATCCAGCCATCTATCCTGATCCAGCTGCATGTCGTGATCCTTCCATGTGTCATGATCCCACTGTGTCCCAAAGCCACACCGTACTTTTCTAGCTGCCTGTCATGAAGCTGTCGTGTGTCCTGATCCCACCGTGTCCCAATGCCAGCACACATCCTGATCCTGCTGTGTGTCCCAATGCCACCACCGCAGCAGGACCGGAGTATGAGATCATCCAGCTTTTTGGGCAGAGCTTTAGCTCAACCACTGATTTCTTAGAGCTGCTTTAATCAGCTCCAGGGTTTAACACCACATTCCCAGTGCATTCCAGAAACTGAGAAGACTGGGCAGGGGTTTGGGGAATAAAGGCTGCTCTGCTCCCTGAGATGCTCCCCCCAAGCCCTGCTCAAGCACCAAACATACCCCAGGGCTTTAACTGGGCTCTGCCACCACTGGCGCTACGAGGGATCCCAAAGTCACGCTGGGGGTCCCCTGCCAGTGACACAAGGAGGTGGGAATGCGGGACCAGCGGCTGCTGCTGGTTTGCAGCCACTTCCCAGGATCTTTGATCTGCTTTGAAGAAGGCTTCCAGGAAAGCTGCTGATTTTCCTGCTGCTGCCGCCGCCACGATATCCTGTGCAGAGGGCAGGCAGGCTGAGCACAGGCATCCGGCCTCCTCCTGCCTCCTCCTGCTGCACTTCCCATGGGACATCACCCCTGTGTCCCCTGGCTTTCCAGGGAAGGGCTGCAGAGCCTGCAATTGAGGGACCAGCCCCATTCCCGCACCTGCATCTGGCAGTCCCTAAGAGCCCGAGCCCCACAGTGATTTGGGATGGGAGGACAAGCAGGCATAGCCATTCCCATCATTTCCAATGAGAAGGGTTAATTATAATGAGGGACTAAGTGGAAAATGGGGCAGAGGGAGGGTCTGCAGCACTGGGGGAGGGTGGGTGCCGGTGGGGGTCACTGGTGAGCCCAGGAGGCTGTGGGAGTCCTTGGGATGCTGCTGGAGCATCCAACTGGCCGCAGTGCCAGGGGTCCGGCCGAGCCCCAGCAGCGGGACCGGGGGGCCAGGGGATGACTCACCGTTATTTGCAGCTCAGGAAGGAAACGGCAGTAGCTGTGAATGGATCCAGGCCTGACACCATCCCGGCCATCGCAGACACTTCCCGGTCCCCAGGGAGCATGAGGCAGGAAGCAGTGAGCAGCTCGGGCTCAGTGCCGGCACAGCCAGGCATCCTGCCGAGCCTGGGGGGTGTCCAGGCACATCCCAGCGCCCCCGCGGGGTGGGCGCAGGATGGAAGTGCCCACGGCTGGGACCCCACCATGGTCCAGCTCAACCCAGACCCCCCATCTGTGGTCGCTGGCGCTGAAGTTTGGACAGGCGGCATCCCTCCCCTGCCCTGGTGCTGCCTGCACCTGCTGCCACCCCTTCTCCCTGCATCGAGAACCCCCCCCCAGTGTCCCCAACCTGTCCCCAAGCCAGTCCCCACCCGCAGGCTCTTCCTTCAGCTTGGTGTGGGCACCCCAAGTTTGGAACAGGACAGAGGAGACAGCGCCAAACCTGTGGCTCTTTCCATTCACGCTCAGCTGGGTTAAGCCACCATGGCAGCAATGGGGATTATCCCCACATGGGGCCAGGGCCACCACTGCTCCACATGGAGCTTGGCTGGGCTTCCTCAGCAGACTGGAGATCTGGCTGTGTCCATGGGCATGGAGAGGTCTGGATTTGCCCCTTGCTCCCCTCCATCGGCTGCTCTGCCCAGCAGAGGTGTCCCTGCACAGGGACCAGGACTAGGAGCAGTTCCTCAGGCCCTGCAGCCAGATGGTGGCCCTACAGCGTGACAGCACCCATGGGTGCCGCGGCCACAGGTTCCCTGCCCAGCCCAGAGCCACCCTGCCTGCGACCCAGGGCCCGGCCCCATCCATCTCCTGCCTGCCAGTTGCCCGTGAGGTCCAGGAGAGGACAGAGAGCATCAGCCCCTGCATGCCACCAACCCAGCAGTGACCCATGTGCCACCATTCACCACAAGAACACAACACCAGGACCAGCCCAGCACAGGATCCTCCTCCATCACCCCCCCAGCAAGCGCTGGCAGCAGCATCCCACGCTGTCTGCTCTGGGGTCTCATCCCAGGGCATCCCGGCTGCGCCAGAGGCTATTTTGGGATAAGAACTGGTTGCAGCCCATTAGCAACCTCAACAATTGTCCTCTCGCAAACAGAAGCTGCATCGTGATAACGCGGCGAGTCGGGAGCATCCGGAGAGGCAGGAAGGAGCCCGGCAGAAGGAAATATTCGCTGGAGCAATATAAACACGGCATTGAGAGAACGCTCCGCCCTGGCTTGGCAAAAAAGGGGCTGCCCCAGGCTTGGGGTGCGCAGAGCCCCAGTGGCATGGAGAAGAGCAGCTACCCCATGGCCAAGTTTGGTCTGGAGGCCAAGGAAGTGATGCCCAAGCGGGACTGCGGGTTTTACGTGAAGTACATCTTCCTCTTCACCTCCCTCATCCAGTTCCTCATCATCCTGGGTCTGGTGCTGTTCATGGTGTATGGCAACGCACAGGCAGGCACTGACACCCACCTCCGGCTGCTGGAGGAGCAGCTCCAGGATCGTTACAGCAAGATCATCGCCCTTGGCGAGAGGAACATCAACCTGACCCGCACGCTCAACGCCACCCTCAAGGAGAAGCAGAGCCTGCAGACCCTCACCCAGAAGGTGCAACGGGAGCTGGAGAAGTGCAACAGCTCCCAGACTCCCAACCCCATCCCCAAGGTGAGCGCACATCCCTGGGGCAGTGAGCCACCTGTGGTTATTGCAAGGACCCACAAGCTTCAAGCCCCACAAGCTTCAGCAGGGATGGATGACAGGGTGCTGCAGGCAGAGCCTCCGGCGATGCCAAATTGTCCCCCACAAGTCCTCGGGGGGCGTCTCAGCTGCTGCTCTAGGGGGTTCCAGTCTTGCAACCCTCCTCACCCTCATCCTGCTCCTTATCCTCCTCTTTCTTTTCCTCATCCTCCCTGACCCCAGCAGCTCCTGGGGCTCTCAGCAGTGCCTGTGGAGGGGGAGGCACTGGGGGGGTGAGGGATATGTTTTAACCCACCCTCCTCTTCCTCAACCTTCTTCAGCTGCAGGAGATGATGAAGATCATCTTCTACCAGAAGACGAAGCTGGACGAGTGCCACATGACCATCGGCCTCATCAACGCCAGCTGCAGCAGTAAGGGACCTCCCCACACTGGGCACCCCCTTCCCAACACCCTGGGTACCCCCTGCATCCCTCAGCGACCCACTGCAGCCTGTGCAGGGGGGGCTGCAGGATGACAGCACCCATGGGTGTTAGCCTGAGGTGTGGGGTGGGGTTGGAGGGGGTGGGAGAACCACACACCCCAACTCCACACATCCCCCTGTACAGCCGATAAGGTGCTGCTGCGGAGCCAACTGGACCAGGCAGCCCAGGCCAAGAAGGAGCAGGAGGAGAACTGTCGCAAAGAGGGGGCTTTGCTGAGTAAAGCCACGGCGGAGCAGGAGAGCTGCCAACAGGAGCTGCGCAGCAGTCAGAGCCTCCTGGACTCCACCCGGCACAACCTGGAGCTGCACAAGCAGGAGTGCAGCACCCTGAGGTCCGATGTCAGCTACTCCTTCCAGCGCATCAAGGAGATGCTCAGCCCCTACAGCTGCACCGCGGTCCATGACGAGCTCAACTGGCTGACACAGCGCACAGAGAGGCTGTTCCTCTGGCAGCAGGACCGGGACACCAAGTACGTGGGGAAGAGCGTGTGCGAGGCGAGCCTGAGCCAGTGTCAGCAGAACTGCTCCAGGGGGAAGCAGGAGCTGGAGAAGCGGCTGCAGGACAGTGAGAAGCAGGTCAAGGGAGGCCAGGAAGAGAAGAAGAAGCTGCTGGCGGAGAAGGAGCAGCTCGGCAAGGAGCTGGAGGAGAAGAGCAAAGCGGCTGCACAGGCTTGGTACTTCAAGGACCAGCTCAGCATCTGCATGGGCTCCAAGGTGAGGGAGATGCTGGGGACATCCCCTGGCACCGGGGATCTTTATTGTGTGTGGCCACCTTTCTCTCTGTGCAGCCACAGTTGTGCGCTGGGTGAGGACAAGAGGTTGCAGCACCCTCAGGTCCCCTTCACCCCAGGGTGCTGCGTGACAGTACTGGTGGCCTCCATCCGCTCTCCTCCACAGATGGACAACTTCTTTGACATCACGGGCTCCCGGGTTCGGCCAGGGCCCTTTGGCAGCACAAGCACCCTTGTGGATGCTCTGCGGAACCAGGGCATTTTTGGGAATATGGGTGAGTTGGGGGGGGAGCGCTGTAGGACCTTGCGGGCCCCCCTCCCTCCTGGCACCCAGCCTGGCTCAGGGCTGCTTTATCCCACCAGGCAAGATCAACACAGAGGAGATCCAGCGCTCAGTGCAGAAGATCATGGAGCAGTACACGTCCACTCTCAAGATCCCCAGGTGAGGGGGGCTGGCGCAGGACCTCACTGGACTGGGGGGATACCAGGAGGGAGCAGCACCAAGGTCTGATCCTGCTCTCTCCACAGCGGCTAACAGCAGAGCAGCATATGGATTACAGCAGTGAGGGGCTCCGGGACCAGCCCAGGCACCGCTTCCTGCAGCACAGATGTCAAATCCTGGCCGGGAGTGAGCGGGAAGCCCTTGGCCATCCCAACCCCAGTTCAGCGGGAGCCAGGGCCACCTTTCCCTGTCCCTTTCCC
>JANRGW010038601.1:0-25764 GCA_024733675.1 Psilopsiagon aymara | reverse complement strand
AACACCCCCAAGTCTTTCTCCGCAGGGCTGCTCTGAATCTCTTCTCTGCCCAGCCTGTAGCTGTGCCTGGGATTGCTACGACCCAGGCGTAGGATTTTGCACTTGTCATGTTTAAACTTCATGAGACTGGTATCAGCCCACCTTACAAGCACGTCAAGGTCCCTCTGGATGGCATTCCTTCCCTCCAGTGTATCAATATAATGATGTTTAAACTGGTTTGCATCACCTGTGATCAACATACACAGGCATTCATTTTGAAAGTAAAACTTTAAATTTGCCTTTTGTCATGGCAGGATTTAGAAGCTTTTGACACAAAGGTAACAGAAAGCAAATGCCATGTCAGTACCAGGGTCTGCCAAATAAAACTAAATACATTTTTTGCTGCAGCAAAGTTTGACTTCTCTGAAAGGAAAATGCGAATGGCTTCACTAACAGCCAATGAAGAGTCTATTACTTTTTCTAGAAAGCCATTAATGAAGGCTCAATTAACCTGGCACAGAGGAATTTGCCTTCACATAATGGATAAAATTCAAATTTGGCTAGATTCACCCTTACAGCATCAGCATTATGGAAATTTCCTTCTCTCAGTTCTATGTAAACAAGTCATATATGCAGCTAATGACAACCATTGCAACTGCTGTGTCAAACTAGTTCTCTCACAACTCTGTTAAAGGGGTACTCCAGGTCAGCAATTGTTTGTAACTATTGCTTTCACTAGCCTTATTAGTCTGTCATCATGCTAGACAGTATTACTGGAGTGCAGATGTTGCTGTAAGGTGGAGAAGAGGCAGTAAGAGTTTTATTTGAAGCACCACCCCACTCCTCAGAGCTTTCAATTACTATATCCCCAGGGCAATACAGCAAGTACTGTCAGTTTTTCCAAATCCATTTGCCAAATGCAGTAAGCTGAACAGAAACTGTGACACTGTGCTTCATTCAAATTCAGAGTATGCATATTTTCTCTTACCAGCTCCAAAATGGAAACTGTTAGAATTAAGAGCGGGGAAATGAGAAATTGTAATGGGCGGATAGGGAAGACAGCGGAGCTCACAAACTTCCAAGCACTTTTACACATTAGATTGAAATTATTTCTCAAGCTAACAGTCACTTTTTTTCCATCTATAGGGGGTTTGTTCTTGTTCTTTAATAATCAAAGCTAAACATTCACTTTCTTGAAATCTCTTGGAGATTTTGGATCAGTTTCCAAGGCATGTATTGGCATGCGATATGGCTTTGTCATTCTATAGACTTCCTCTATCAATCCACTGCTTTATGGAAGAAAGAAGTGCACAAGTCAGTTCCCATGCATAAACAAGAAAGGCAACATTCATAAATCAGACAAGATGCATACAAACATATCTTTAATTATTAAGTATGACAGTGATTGGAGAAAACTGGATTGTCATGTGCTAATTTAGGCTGCTGCTAAAAATGGGTTATATTCCTCTTACCTTTTTGCATCAAGTAATCCATGGTTTTTTTAAACAAATAAGAAACAATGCTCTTCCTGGCAAGGAAAAACCTGAGCTTGTAGAATACAATGTCCATACTTATCTATCTCATTCTCTCCTTCAAATTAACTATGGAATACTGGAACTATCAGCTTACTCCAACCAAAGATGAAACGGTTACTCATGGCAGAATTTTAAACATGTTGTTCCACTGGAGTGAAATTGCTATATTTCCTTGACTTCAGGATGAAGATGTCAGGGCTGTTGTTCCATGTCTTTAAGGGATTTAACAATTTTTTTAGGCAGTAGGTATTTTAAAAGTTTAAGTACTCAGTCTAGGAATAAATATGCCATGAAACAAATGTGTCTATGATTGTTCCACAAACTGAACAAAGAGATGGTTTGGGGTATTTTTATTTTTATTATTTTTTTTTAGTAAAGGTTGTTACAATGTCATAAAATTCTTTCTTAACCAAAAATCATTATTCTTGTACAGGTTTATACTAATCCAGTGGTTATAATATATAAACATGTTTATAATAACTAGTTTGACCTGAGCTGCTAACTGTTCCAGATATTTTAAAGAATTACATTTGAAAATTCAGTTAAACTTTAAACTTAAAACAAACAAGTCTCATAATGCTTTAGAATTTTTTTCACACCTCGTGGCAGAAGATAGAAACAACATTTGAATACTTACCTCAGTCTGTTATTGAAGCCAAGCTGCAAAAAAAAAAATACTTGAATATTTTCAGAGGATGAGAGTTTTGGTCTGATGTTACTTTCCCCTTGCATTCACATAGATATTCCTTATTTTGTAGTGAGCAATTTAGAACAAGAACATTCGTATGAGAAACTTCTCTGAATGCCTATCAGCCCACAGAAGCTGTAGGAAGTAATTTTGCTCTATTTCTCCTTTGAAGATGTAATATTACAATTTCACAAAAGGTGAAAGATTTAGAACAGAGCATCTTCTTCCTACAGCTTCATTTCACCTTGATAGACAATTTATATCATGTTGTCACGTTAAATTAGGACATGATTCCCTGAGATACACACAATAAACTTCATATTGCTTAATTTTTTGTGGCACTGTTTCTTTTGAAGACAGCAAAGAATGCCCAATTGAGGATTCTAAATGGCAAGAACTATTGACACAAATTCAATTTTTTGCTCAATATTTTGAGAAAGTTGTGGTTTACTCCAAAAGAATATCAATGAAGAGAAGTAATAGCACCCCTGGTTATTCCAGTTAATACTGTGTTGTAGAAACTCTTTAGATGACTCAGTCTGTCTGGCTTCACTGTACTAAGACACCGTTTAAGTTTATCCCCGGGAAGCGTTCAAGGACAGGCTGGATAGTGCTTTGAACAACCTGGTCTAGTAGAAGGTGTCTTTTGCCTGTGACAGTGGGGTTGGAACTAGGTTATCTGCAAGGTCCCTTCAAACCCAAATCATTCTACAATTCTATAATTCTTTCCCCAAATGAGAAAGGACAGGTCTCTTTGGTTTTGATCTCAGGTCTTCATTCGTATGAATAGTGTCACCTGACACTAGAAGCCAAGTTTCTTCTTTTTCCTAAAGGATCAGCTTTCTATCTTCCAGTCTCCAAATGACTTCAAGTAAACTTAAGGGCAAGTATTATTACCAACTGCTATAATTAAAGCTATTGAAAACCACATGGCCCAATATGAGTATTTTTTTATAATCTCTGAAATGCTGATTGCAGTGAGGTTGAGTACCACTGTAACTACTTTTTTCTCCCCAAGATGAGTAACTTCATTTATGTACGCGCAGTCAGCACTCCTCAGCAGCGACTGCACTGCTTTTGTAAAAGATGTTTACATCTCCAGATTTAGCAGTGTTTCTTAGATTCTCAGGTTCATCAACAGCAACTGTAATTGTACTTTCATAACTGTTGATACCGAAAGGGAATAACTCAGCAATATCTGAGACTAGTCACAGTTTTGTGTAGGCCAGAATGCTGTTTAATGTGGAGAATTCTTTTATTCACCTTTTATTCAGTTAGACAGAGCTAACCCCTTCTCATTTAAGTGCCAGCTACAGCCATAGAGTACAGATGTCATTAGCATTACAAAAATTATTTAGAGGGGGTTTTTCTTAAAAAAAAAAAAAAAAAAAAAAAAAAACCACTCTTACTCAGAATGAGTGGCAATATATCAGTACTTTTGGTGATGATACCTCTTAAGGTGTGTAAAATGATCAATCAGTCCTCAGTAGACTACAAGCGCATACAGAGTACAGCATCAGTAACGCTGGAACAGCCCAACAAGAAGGCATATCTTATATTTTAGGGAACAGGAAGAAATTCTTGAGCAAACAGTAAAAATATAGTTCTCTTATGTTGAATCACGAGACCAGCCAACAGCTAAAAAAAACCAAAAAACCAAAACTCCATTCAGTAGAGAGAAGGTGTGATTCTTTCTACTCTGCAAAGTCATATCTGTTGCCCTCTTTTCATATGCTTATGCTTTTTAAACCTTTAGTATTTTGGTTTCCTGACTTCAGAGTCATAATAAAATAAAGCAAAGACAAACTGAAAATAAAGTTCTGACAAAGTCGTAAAGAAATAAATACAAATATTTTGAATAACATTCTAGGTAAGCCTATTTAAACACACATTGCAGAGACCATCTCTATAATTTCCATTATAACAAAAATCAGAAAATCTGAGCAATGTTTTGTCCAAAGGCAGACAAAAGTAATATGATTTAATGCATACACAGTGCAAATCTATTTTATGTATTTATTATATACTGCATATTTATTGAAACAAACAAAGAGCAGGTTTTTTTAACACATACTAAGACCCTGGTCCTATAAACCAATTTTCCAACAGTTAATTTATGAGTTAAAAATGCTTCATTTTTCCAGGTGCAAAAATAAGGTATTCTTATTAATAAGCAGTAGGTTAAGTAAGCTTGGTGGTTCCAGTCTATTTTCCATCAACTATTTCTTCTTTAAAACATGCACTCCACACATATATAGGGATACGGTAATATCAAGCCCTGGATCGCTATTCTACTTTAAAAAGAGCTTTTAATTAACCACTTTTGACTTCTCCTTCGACACCTGTACGTTACCATTCCTCCATTGAAAGTCCTCACATACCTACCTTTCTTCAGTTGCTCAAGTATGACAGTTAATGCAAGTATTCTGTGAAAAAAAAAAAAAAAAAAACAACAAAGTTTTATTTTAGGCAGATGTCCTGAGTCAATTTGGTTGATTTTGTCTGGAACAGAGTAGGGAGTACTCATGCAACTCACCCAGAAAAAAAAAAAAAAATCCACATTGAAAGGGCAATTTTCAGCTGATGAGAAGCAATGAGCAACTGGAGACAGAAATGAAAAGACAGTAATATCTGTCTATAGACTCAGTCTCAGCAGACAGAAAAAGTCTAAGTGTGCTTAGCAACTGAAGATCAATACTAGTTTACACAGCTTAGCCTCATTTTAGTGTGGACCTGCCATCTATGCGTAGACATGATTGTGTCTACACTTTAGTGCCATCTGCCATCTAAGCTGTAGACATGATTGTGATTTCATCTCTGCACGTAGAGCAGTAATTTGACAGCGGTGACTGTTTATTTAGTTATTCTTAATGTGGTAACCCTACTTGCCAGGAAGTCCCACAGACCTAAGACGAAGCACATTTATGTTCCAAACCCCCAACAGTTCTGTTGCTCATATGATCTCTTATGCAAGCAAATCAATTATCTTAGTCTTTGTGAGCATAATATTCATACTCCAATAAGGCTAGAAATCAATACCAAGGAAAAATAGTCAGGCTTGTTTTCATCCTCTGCAATGTGTTCATAAGAAAAGATGCAGCTGTGGTAAGCTGCTAAGCCCCTTCTATTATCCAATAGGGGAACACAGATGTATCAACGCTGAAAGGGCTGACTAAGTTCCCTGGATTTTCTTTCTTTAGAAATTTTACTGTAGAGTTATTTTGTATTTGATAATCTTCAGCAGAGACTCATATCTGTGCATTTCTACAGATATTTTGAACCAGAATAGAGTACACATTTAGCCCTTCACAAAAAGGGAATCTCTAATCCTACCTTTTAACAGAATGTAAGGGTTGCATTCTGATACTATATTACAATCAAATATTTAACTTAAAAATAAAATAAAACACAGCAGTAGGCTATGTGATAAGCTGTTAATGGGAAATTGAGCACAGTTTTATCCTCTTAGAACTGTTCAGGGTGATTTTTTTAAAAATGTTGAATTCAGACTGAAAACAGTGAAAATTACACACTGAAACTTGACTAAAGTCAATGAAACACAATTACTTTTCCAGACTAAATAAAAAAAAAAAAAAAGAGAAAATATAGTCGGAATATGGCCAAAATAAGAGTGACAAAATAAGAGCATCTCTTTCAAAGTGTGTCATCCCACAGAGTTTATCACTACTACAGCAAACATCCAGAGAGAAGCCATGGCCTTAGGCAGAACAACTGGGTCCATGATTTAATGTAAGCAATATATTCTCACATGTTGTGGGTTCAGCAGTAGCAGTCATTTTTTTCCCTCTTAGTAGGTGGTGCAGTGCTGTGTTTTTGACTTTCAGCCTGGGAACAACGCTGATAACACCGATGTTTTCGGTTGCTGCCCAGTAATATTTACTCTGACTGAGGACTTTCTGAGTCTCATGCTCTGCCAGGGAGGAGGGGAAGCCAGGAGGAAGCAAGGATAGGACACCTGACACAAACTAACTAAAGAGGTATTCTGTACCACAACACAGTATATAAATTGGGGGCAGGGACCCAGAAGAGTTGATACCCTGCTTGGTCAGGCTGGGTATTGGTCAGCAGGTGGTGAGCAGTTGTATTGTCTTCCCTTGTTATGTCCCTTATCATTATTATTATTGGTGGCAGCAGTAGTGGGTTTGTGTTATGCCTTAGTTACTGGGCTCTTTTTATCTGAACCTTAATCTTACAAACTCATCAACAGTAAAAACAAATTTTCAAAATTGTTGAGTTTTCCTTCTGAAGAAAAAACATGATTACTCTGATGATGATGCTGTGGTGATATAGTGAGATAAATAAATAAATAAAGCCAGTACCTCTCACAGCTTAAACTCACTCTTAAAGAAATTACAATACTGCAAATATCTGAAGGACCAATACAGGCTTAGTGATTTAGATGACAGATCCCTGTTTCAGTACAGGAGGTCTGTGCACTGCTTAAACATAACCTTATATGTTAGTATAGAACTTACTCAATTTATAAAGCACTGAGCAAATTTTCTCCCCTAGAGTGTGGGTGACAAGTAGATTGGACACTATTGTCACTATTCATATCATACTGCCCCACCCTAAAAAGTTTTAATAGAAGTAAATTCAGATGTGCACCTGGCTTGTACAGAAGACAGCTGAGTTCAGCTGAAACAGGGTAAAGCTGAGACTGTGTTGCAGCTATTTGCAGTCTGTGAGTGTATTCCTGTGACCACCAGTCCAGACAACTATGACAGAAAGAGCAAGATATTTTTTCACCACCAGAAAGATTGCTCACTCTGATCACAGCCATCCTTCCTGCAGCTTTAGATGAAATGGGCAAAATGAATGTGTCTTGTGTCTCAGCATTTAGATAGTGGACAGAGTTTGAAAAGATAACAGTTGGAATATGGGAGAGGAAAACAAAGTGGAGGAAAAGAATAAAAAAACATGGTTTAACTTTAAAACTGAAAATCACTATAGTAAAACAATTATAGAATCCAATAATCTTCTTAAAAGCATTTTTATTAAAATAACTGCACTTTCAGTCAGACTTCTAAGACACATTAATATGTAAATCTATATTATATCATATCTTTATTTTTAAACAAAACCAATGCAACAATTTCCAAGTGTCAAAGTCTTTAGTTATCAATGCATGCATTATATTTCACATTTGATTCACTCCACACTATGTGACAGTAACTTTACAAAACATAGTAGCTCACTTTATTCTTGCTCAGTGCTAGTCTTACACAATGTAGTACAAGCACTAACAAATAGAAACAGTCAATAAAAGAAAGTACTGCACAGCAGTTATCCTCTATAACTCTCACAGGCTATTAACACAAGAAATATAGCTCAAACGGTTGTATTTTTAAGAATACAGTGTACTGTTTCCAAATCTGCCAGAGAGAGAATATCTTACAAGGTGAGTCTGTGTTGTGCAAAGCAACCATGCAGCTGAGTTTTCTGGCTTCCAGCAAGATAGCTGCAACTATAGACAGGAAGACATCACAGAATAAAGTCCAGCAAAAGAAAGCCTGTGGATTTTCAAAATGCTATGATCCACTCGCATAATTTATTAACTTGCAAATTAGCCTGCAAAGTCCTTGCATAGATAAGGTGAACGACAGAGAGGGTCACCCATCATAAAAATGAGAAATATTTCAGTCTGAATATGCGCAAATGAAAATTATTTGACTCTGTATTTCACTGAAAGACAAGTTACTATATTTTGAAATCCTTCTGTGCAACTTCTCACTTGACTTTTTGCATTTCAGTTCTATGACCAAGAACATAAATTATGGAAAGGAATTTAATCTAATGACAAATTGAGCTTAGACATATTGTGAAGATGTCTATGACTTGGCAGCATACAATTAGAACTTCAGAAATAAAACAGCACAAAAGCACATATGCCATATGCATTTTAATTTTCCATTTTATGCCACAGTAGCTGTGTTTTGTCATCTCAATTGAAGAGTTAATTGCAGTTCTTCCCTTACTCAAGAGCTGCCACCAAAGAGAACTGTAAAAGGATTCAGTAGTGTTCAAAAGGTATGTGGAGGAGGCAAGAAGGTCTTCAGAAGCAGGGAATTTCTATAAGTAGGGAGATGGAAATAATAGCTTTTAAAAAATGAGTTTAACTCTCCCATATGAAGGCATGAAGCCTTGTTTTTTGCTGAGTTTCCATAGGAGCCATGGAGCAAGGCAAACTGCACTGTAGCAAGTATCTTCTTAATTGACTAATTGTCAACTTTATATGATGTTCACAGTTCAGTCATTTGCCAAAAATAAAGTATCCATGGCTTGGTTTACTTTGACACATGTGACATGATAATACTTGCTATGAAAATAAAATCAGAGAATAATTACCCTGCTTAAAGAATCTGCCTTTTTATGTGTGTATTTTTTAACTGTAGTGAATTAGTGGCAATGACAAGTTATAATTAAAACATATAACCTCAGGAAAATGAAAGCTCACAAATGAGTTTAAACTATTTTTAACATACATAAATGAGCCAAATAGGGAAATCTTGGATTAATATATGATGCTGCTTAATTTTATAGTTAAAAAAATCATGCCATGATCCAAGCATTTTAGCACTGGTAGATGTATACCTACAACTCTTCCGTGATGACAATTCAGAATTAACATCTACAGCATAAAATGGATAAAGTACGGTGGCTAAGCAGAGAAAAATATTTTCTGCGGAAAAAACAGTCTTTGCCAAGGAGCAGAGAAGAAGCACTTGCTCCTTCCCTTCCTCTCCTCTCTCTCCTCCCTCCTGTCCTTCCTCTCATCCTTCCTTCCTTCCCCTCCCCTCCTCTTCCATTCCCTTTAAAAAGGCATATCTAGACAAGAAATAGTAGAAGTGGGCAAGAGGGAACGCACACGGTGAGTCAAGCCACAGCATATTTTCTATCTGTTTTGTATTGTAGCTCATTTCATCTGAAGTAATGCTCCATGTGCTAGCAAATTTTCTGCCTTCCTCAGTTTAAAAATTCATACTCATAGCAACACATGTACAGCAGTAAAAGGATGCCCCTTAATACCTATGCACTGGGAAGAAACACGTTTCTTTAGAGAGATGAATTAATAACTTTTAAGAGATTCACTGTATTACTATGCCAACATTTTTCTCTTTGTCAAGGACAACATATTTTTAATCTCATGTGTTTTGACACACTTTTTCACTTGGTGGTATCTGGTGTAACTGTACATAAATCATGAATTAATGATTCACACAGCTCTGATGTCTGTGAGAATTATGTCAAAATACAATACTAACTCTCCTTAGTATGAAGCTAGTATTGTAATTACACACACACCAAAATACCAAATTACTCTCCATTAGACTTAATCATAATGGCAAGAAAAATGGCAAAATACTGCCTCTGAAGCCACTAAGCTTCCAGGATCATGTGACACCCTGACTTTAAAGAAGAGGAGAACTGAAGAAGTCACCTACTGCACTGAAGTAGTCAGCCCTTAGGTTCCAGAAGTCTGAAGATCAGACCAACCGTGTGTTGACAGCAGAATTCCAGTTCCATAAGCATTTGTTTTATTCTGAATCAAAATGAAATATCATGTGCTTGCTATTTAGTAATTTAGATAAACCACAACCTTAGAAAACAAAGCAGAAAGGAGCATCAGAAAATTGTTCTGTCACTATGCCAGCAGAGAAACTTCAGCTAGATCAACAACATTTGTGGTTTATGTCTCACTTGTTCTTAAAATCTCCATTAACAGGATGCTACAATGTCTCTAAGCAATCTATTACAGTCCATTCTTGTTTTGATAATAAAATAATTTGTTTCCACCCTGAAAAATAGATATAATTTGGAAGAAGAAAATCAATGTGCAGTCTTACGAAATCTTGAAATCTTTTCTTCTAAGTAAAATATCTAAATTAGGGGAAATGCCACAGAAAGTTCAAACTTGATGGAATAATGCTTGCTAAATAAAAAAAAAAAAAAAAAAAAAAAACAAAAAAAGAGAGAGAGAAAAATTCTGGACTTCTTAGGAGAATTTACAGCTCTACAAAAACCTCCTGCTAAGAATTTTACCATTTTGCTGCCTAGTGGATTACAAATACAGAATTATTTGTCATACAAGAATTTACATTTAAGCATGAGGATACCAAAGAATGATTCTTAATAATAGGAATCCATTATACTTTTCATCTTATCCATTTTAGAATGGAGCATTATTATTCTTTCTTTTTCCCTGAAACTATCATTTCTTTCCATTGACTGTATCTGAGAAACTAATTCTGATACCTCTGTTACAGGCATTTAAATTTTGCTCAAGTCACCACTGTTATTGTTGGACATTATTCCATGAAGTAGCACCTCTACTATTTTTCAGGAACAATATCAGTGCCTCAGATGAACTCACTGACTGAACTAGTATTGCTGCACATCACACCTGGGTATTTTGCCACCAACCTCAATGTGCTTCTTGCTGTGTGAAGTCCTTTCGAGCAGTAACTTCCCTGCCAGCTTGAGCAGTATTACAGAATAAAGAGTTCTCAGTGTCACAGCAGGTGAGGCAACTGACAGAGACTTCAGTCCTTAGTCTCTAGTTCTTACCGAATTTTAAAGGAGTTCTTATTTCAAGCCTTTCTTTATAGACTTTTGAAAAGTTGCCCATATATAAGTACCTAGAAAGGAGGGAAAAGTAAGTGGTGTTCAGAAAATCAGATTTTATATGCATACTTCCTGTATGACTGGAGGCTATTAGGCCCTGTTTAGGACTCAAATTAAAACAAAAAACCAAACAAATAAAAAACCCAAACCCCAACCAATCAACCAACCAACAAAAAAGCCCCGAACAAACAGAAAAACACCCCAAAAATCTAAAAAAAATGCACGGCTTTTAAGCGTACAATGTTCTGAAATGTACATGAGTTTTCAAACACAGCTTTTCTGAGAACTCAGGACTCCTATAATTCTCTTTTCATGTCTGATTAAACAGCATTTTATAGGACTTTGATTATATTTTACATACAAGCTTTGAACTGCACAATGACTTTTCCTCCCTGTGTATTTTTCCATTAAGCTGTCTCAAGTGGATTTTCTTGGTGCTTCCCAGCTGTGTCAAGTAATCTTTGCTTAAAGGTTCTTCTCTTCCAGTTCAAACAGGCAGACTGGGATTGATTATTCTAAATTATTCAGTGCTCCTGCTACTGCTGAATGATACTTGCAGATCTGTTGGCATGATAGCCTGGAAGAGGGCTTTTATAGGCTTTCAGGTGTTCTTGATAGGCTTCCAAACTCCACATGACAGGCATCATGTGTACTACCAGCTTCAGAACTCCTGGCCTGATCTTGTATTCTCCATGCTTCCAGTACTCCAGCCGCATCATGTTACAGTCCCTGGAACCAGGCATCTGAGCAAAATGGCTTAAACACATAAGATCACCAAGACCCCATCAATTTCACTAGAATTTTTGAGTGCTTTCAGGGGCCTGCTCCCTTCTTGCCTGCTGAAATGCTTTGATTTTTTTTTTTTTTTTTTTTTTTTTCACAAGGATCCTGCAGTCTGGAACTATTTTTTTTTGTTGTTCCTATTGATATTATCTGTTTGTTTAGAATGGTTTTCAAAGTACAATTTAGAATCTAGTTAAAAAACCTGCCTGGGAGAATTGTAGTTAGAAAGATTATAAACTGCTCAGAAAATATTTTTTTTAAAAAAGGCCTAGTTAATATTATTTCTCATAAAACACCAGAACTCAACATCAAACTGTCACTGTCCATCTGCAATTAAAGCTAGGTGGGATTATGAGGCAGGAGGGCATGGAATTTTGTGTTTTGGAAAGGCTGTTTATTTTGAAAGATAGGGCAGAAAATTAAAGCTGAGAAAAATTTATTGCAAGGAGAAAAAATTGCAATTGCACAAAACCGTATCAGGAGTAAACAGTTTTAATTATTTTCAGTGTAAATGTTTTAGAATAAGCATAATTTTTGCAGTCTGCAAGTAACTGATTTGAAATATGATGTGGGTATCCTTCAGCAGCTACAGTTGGAATGAGAAACAGTACATAAGTCACAAAAAGACAAATGGCAAATAGCCGGTAAATGAATTTCTGAAATGGCTTTTCAACTTAGCAGATATATCAATTATAACACAATCATTGCAATTTATCAATAAGAAAATAATTATGACACATTACCTGAGCTAAAACTTAAACAAAGGCTTTCTGAAATATTATTTAAATGTTTCTTTTATATATCCCTTTTGGTAAAGAACACACAAAAAGAATGCAAGTAGATTAAAAATGCATATTACTTCCTTGCGCTAACACACAGTTCTCTCCACATTCTTATTTGTTTCATTCAGATAATTTATTAACTAATGAAGCTTGTGAATTTATAGTAATTAATAATAAAGAAAACGAGACTCACACAAGCCTTTCCTATGCCAACATCTTTACTACAATACACTCTCCATTACTTTGCACATTATGGTTTACATGGTTCCATGTTTTACCCTTTTACCCTTTCTTTTCTCCTTCTGCATACTTTCTGTACATTTTCCTGATTTTAATTTGTCAAATAAAATATTTTCAGATCTCTGCAAGTGGAGACATAGAAAGAAAGACAAAAATATGGATGGGATATAAAGACAGAGTAATCATATTTGAACAGGTGCACAACAGAGGTTTTCCAGACAGCTGGTTGGACTCAATTGCACTCCAAGTCTATTAAACCCTGATGCTTCCTGATTTAATGAGACTAAATTATAAATACTAACATATTTTTGTTTAGTTTGGTATCAGTGTGTCTGGACTTGGCAAATCCTAACTAGGATGAAGATTTCTTTTAATGCTCTTTGATTAAATATGAGCAATTGTAAAAGTAATCTTCTTTAACATAAAAATTAGCTAGAGAAGCATACAATAAGCAGTTCACTTTCTTACAATTGCCCTGGACAGGTATTCTTGCAACTGAGATCATGACTTAACTATGTAAGAGCAAAAAGATACTGAAGAGTTTGCCAAAAGAGGAAATTTTAAAAAGGCATTTTTTTTCCTTTGGGGAGGTGTAATGTAAAATAGCTTAAAAATGACTCGCTATTAGAAATATATCTGTATAGCACTATAGCTCATCACCATATTATTTGGTGGCTCAAATTAATCATAGAATCGTAAAATAGTCTGGGTTAGAAGGGACTTGCAAAGAGCAGGGACATCGTCAACTAGATCAGGTTCCCCAGAACCACATCCAGCCTGGCCTTGAATGTCTCCAGGGATGGTGCATCCACTGCCTCTCTGGGAAGCCTGTTCCAGTATTTCACCATCATTGTGAAGAATTTTTCCTCACATTCAGCCTGAATCTCCCTTGTTTTAGTTTAAAGCCATTATCCCTAGTCTTGTTGCAGCAGTTAAAAAGTCTCTCCCATTGTTCTTATAGGCTCCTTTTAAGAACTGAAAGGCCACAATAAGGTGTCCCAGAGTCTTCTCCAGACTGAACAACAACTCTCTCAGCCTTTCTTCATAGGAGATGTGTTCCAGCCCTTTGATCACTTTTGTGGCCCTCATCTGGACCCTCTCCAACAGGTCCATACCCAATTGCCTTTTTGTCTGGTGAATTAGCAACTCCTTTGTCTCCCTTAAAACTCTCAAAAGATGTAAATTGAAAAATAATACCTAAACTACATTGGATGACAGTGTAAAGATCAGATTCATCCAGCTATACGGAAAGTGACACAGTTTCTATAAATCCATTAACCTCAGATAATATTAATGAGCTGGATAGTTATGTACTGCTACACTGGTACTTTGAATGGTTTTTAATATTTTGACAACATATCAACATTATTTTCTCTAAACATCAGATGTCTACAATAAGTCTCTTTTCTTACACTATTCCCAGTAATAAAGCTGTTTGTGCTCACTAATCTCTTTTAAAACCAATGTATAAATCAAAGCATTTTCCTAAATAAAATTGATTTCAATAGCTCCCATTCAAATTTCTCTGTTTCATTTTTGGAATAAGCATAGGATTTTCCAAAAGCTTCTTCATGCTATGTCCACAGTTTCTGTCATTTTATTAAAACTCAAATCACTGCAAACTCTGCTACATAATCCATTTTCATGAAAATTCGGTAGCTGCCCAATTTACTATTTTAAGCAAAAGAAATTTTGTAGCAGATCTAAAGTTTAAAATCTATTTTGAAGCTAAGTTTTACAGAATTAGATAGAAGTATGCTGAATTTGTATACATACATCTTTTTCATTCTATCTTTTCGCACATTAACAGATCAGCATGATTTTCTACCCTTGCAGTTATTTGCTACCTCACTTTGCATACACAAGATGATACAACAAACTTGGATTTTTATTTACTTAGAAAGAAATTCTTATAATATTGCAAAATTGTAAATTTGAAGTTTCTAACAATTCTGGGAAAAGAAAAAAAAAATAAAGAGGTGCTTCAGTCTCTTTACAAAATCTTGTGATGCAGAAACAATCAACAGACTTCATGTGCCTTAGCTAAAGTAAGACAGGCCATCCAGCAGATCTGCAAAGATCAC
This sequence comes from Psilopsiagon aymara, assembly GCA_024733675.1. NCBI lineage: Eukaryota > Metazoa > Chordata > Aves > Psittaciformes > Psittacidae > Psilopsiagon > Psilopsiagon aymara. Next base: position 11,027 of record JANRGW010038601.1, on the reverse strand, counting down.
CCAGATAAGGACTCAGCTGCTGAAGCTAAAACACATTTTTAAGACGACTGGATTGTTAAGTGAGAATATTGTTATTAAAAAAAAAACAAAAAAAAAAAAAAAACAAAAAAAACCCAAACAAACAAACAAACAAACAAAAAAAAAAAAAAAAAAAAACAAAGGAAACGTTTTTAGGCCCAGATTCTAGTCAGGAATAACAGAGAGACAGCAGAAAAAAACTTTATGAAGCAGTGTCAAGCAGGAAATATGTAATGAATACAAACAGATGATTGGCAGTATTTGGGAGAGATATACCAGTTACACTTAGGTAAGGAAGCATGGAGTTTGAGGGCTTTACAGAAATCTCTTAACCTTAAACCCTTTGGAGAATATACTAATATTGCAGTAAGTGTACATTTTGCATTCATGGAAAAATACTGCTTTCCAAGTCAGAGAACACAGAGAAGATAGATGTTGAAACCAAATTCCCAAAGGAGATTCTTTGGAAAAAACAATAGGGTGTTGATACAAGTTAAGATCCTCAAAATTTAATAAATAAATAAATAAATAAACTTTTGCTTGAGATCTATTCTGCTTTAAAGTGGAATCTAAAATGAAAGGCAATCTAAAATGAAAGGCAATCTAAAATGAAAGGCAAATCTACACTTAGAGCAAAATGGTTAACTATGTTGTCAAGTGCCTTCGGAATCAAGCACCTGGGATCCATCTTCTCTTCTGCATAGCAACAAGTTCTTTACATGTGTGCAAATGCATAACAGAAATGGTAAAACTGGTATGAAGAGAGGATGAAGAATGGCCAGATATGAGTGAAAATCCTGGATATATAGGAAGAACGGTCAGGAAAACAATGTGTCATGGGGGTCAAAGCACATCCTTTGAGATTTTTTAGGAGAACTAGATTAGGAACAGAGAAGATAGCCTATACCCACTCTAAACCAAACACTTAAGGGATGAAGAAATTCTGGCAAAAAGACAGAGAACACAGATTTGGTACCCTGAGACATCTAGATGAGATCTAAATAATCAGTGGTGGGAAAAGATAGATATGAAATGCTGTAATCACCAGCAGCCCTAAAGGAAGTACAAAAATACTCTGTCCAAAGCAAACCCTCTAGCTAATGAAAAAAAACATGCAGGAGGCTAGTCAGCTAGGAGATGGGCTTTCTAGCTGATGTTCTTTGTTCAGCATTTCACTCTCTTTGAACGAAATCTTGGGCAGACCTATTTGATAAAGTCTTTCAGTGCCTGAGTGCTGGAAAAATCTTGTAGACAAATTTTATGAGTTTGTAGGTATAAGAATTTAAGAAAAAAAATATTCGTGTTATTTTAAACTAAACACCTTCCTCTTCTAAATCTCATGTTGAGAATTGCTACATTTTTGCTAGTGTTGCAACAGTTTCCATCACAAACAGATTAAAGTTCACCGCGACAGTAGTTCATGCTCATCTTCCTTAAAACCTTTTCCATTCTTTCTTTAGTAAGCCTGACTTCTGCTCCCCGCCTCCATTTTTTTATCATTCCTGTATAGTTTTTTGAAGAGTAGGTCATTGAGTCATTGTTTCCAGTGTCTTGTTCTCAGGATACAGTCAGCAGCCAGATCTTGCTAGTAAAACAGATGTAATGCGACATCCCCAGTCACTAGTTTTCTTTCTAATGGTGTTCAGCACACAAAGAATAGCTTGACTTATAGTAAGTGATAGCATTTATTGCTTCCGATAATGTCAGAGCCTTCATTGCTATGAGCAGGGAGCTTTAATAACATCAATCCTTGGACAATTGTTTTGTTTTGTTTACAAGTCTGGATAAGAGAGGTTTTTTTACTAGACAGAAGTCAATAGAATCATAGGTGTTTTTTATTTTCTTTTTAAGGACTATATCTAAGAGCGGAGTGTTACCTTAGTGTTACTCCATGGAAAGGCATTTTTTGGAACTCTTTGTTTCTTGTCTTCTATTTTTCTTCCCTCTTTATCAAGTGATATCCTTAACACAGTGACACAATCCCCCTGAATCCTGAATCACACCAGTCTGTTACAGTACTACTCTTTCCATAGATCTGAATTAAACTTGCTATAGATTGACATTTTACCTATTCCACTCAGCAAGCAGTAATCCAATCAACATTCTACATAAACTACCTTGTTGGACAAGTTGGAAATCCCTAAACATAAGAACACTTCCTTTTTTTTTTTTTTTTTTTTTTTTTTTTTTTCCCCCTTGTTTTCAACCTGCCTTCATCCAGTTATGACAGTTATGACACTATTTATTTTAACACTTCTCTGCCCATATAACGAAAAGCACACTGGTAACAAAATTTGCAAGGTTAGAAACAAAACTTGAACAAATACTGCTGCATGGTTAAAACTATTGGAGAAATAAACTTAGGAAAGAAGAACTAACAGAAGTTGGAGATAGAAATAAGATTCAGAAGCTTCAAGTTCATGTAGATGGCTTATTTCAATAAACATCTCCTTTTTTGGAATAACAACTCTTGCTACCTGGATAAGAAGTGTTTAAAAATTCAAGGTATAAACTTGATTGAGTAAACAATGGTTTCATCACCCACGAATCTGTTATAACTGATCAATCGTCTTAGGCCCTGTGTTTTCTTCCACCAGTGTCAATTGTAGAACTTTCTATTTGGAGTTTTTTAATAGGCTTATTTTCAATCTATGTATTTTTTTTTGTACTTATATATCTCATAACTCATTTCTGGAATGCCAGTTACAGCATAAAAAGATCCTAATCTAATGCAGACAGCTCAATTTTATTTAATATAAATATTTAGCCTGCGTAGAATCGTATGTAATTAACACAGAATTGTTTAGCTTAATAGAATTACAAAAGCATTCAATTAGCTTGTTCGGAGTCTTTAAAAAGCTTCACATACATACCTTTGAGTATTTTCTATTTGCTAGGTCTTTCTAAGATTATGGATATTCATATGAGAATCAAATGTGTGCATGAGAATCAAAGGTATTAGTTCCCCATGCAGTATTAAAAAGGTTATTGATTTTTACTATAGCCAGCTTGAATATTGTATTACATGGACTGCCTTTGTTTTAGTGATTTCTAAGAATCTGTTTAAAAAATGGGTTTCAAATTATCTGTATTGTCCTCATTCCAGAAGTTCTTCCTGAAATATATGACAGACACCAAAATATTTTACCTTCAGCAAAGATCAAAATATCAGATTTGCAGGTTATGTATACTTCACAGCTCCTAGTTAGCCACACTGTGGGTTTACTCATATCTAAATGCTCTAAAAACGTTTTGGAGAAAAAGAATTAAGTAGAAATAAAAGTGATTCTTGTGACTTCACTGGGAAAAGTCAACAATATTTTTTAAAATGTTAAATTTTCTGTTTGAGATAAATTTTTTTATATCAAAGAGAGTCGGAACTGTAAGTCTGAAATCTTCCTCAGTCCTGAATGTCTTATTTCACAAACATTTCAGTGCAGAATTTTAACACTCCAAGTAACTTATGACTACCCTGGCAAGAGGTATATGAAATCATTTAAATATGTGTGAATATAATTTAAAAAGCAGTTGCATAGAGAAGCAGATTTCAGGTCTTATCAGGCATAGATCTTAGTCATTTTTGTTATGTTTGATATGCATTGCCAACTTTTCATCTACAAATATCTTTCAAAACCTTCAAAACCTGATGTACAACATAACAGATGCATCAGCATATTTTTGGATAAATTTATTATGCAGCCAGACTGTCATTTCACTCTTCCTGATTGTATTGTCAATTACTCATCCAGTTTCTATAATGATTTAAAGAATTCATAGCAATAAATTTCATCACAAAATCTGATTTTTTAAGTTCCAAACTAACTAAATTATTTCCTTGCATTGCAACTGTTTATAGTTCTATTTTGTCTAGTATCTCAAACTATTCTTCCTCTTCTGATATTCGTTATATGTAACTGCAGGATCAAAATATCATTATTTTTTTAAGTTCAACATCAGCTCTACATTTCAGAAAGCTGAGGAAAAGTGCATGATATATTTCTATTTAGAGTGTTGTTCTATTAACATCTCTTTCACTCAGATGGGTGATTCAGAATTATGAAATATCTGGGGGGCAAAAAAACTATTTTACAAGTACGCGAATACTTGTTTTGATCTCTGAAACTAATATTGTCTTAAAGTCACTAGAATTAGTCAAAACGTATGATAAATCTTTTTACAAAAGTGTCAAAAAGAAAGACAAAACTCCAAACTTTCTCATTATTCAGAGGAAATTAAGACCTGTAAAACAGAAAGCTAATACAAAACTGGGAGCCAACTGACAAATACTATTTTCACACCAACATCTATAAATAAATTCCTATAAAATACAAAAAAAATATTATAATCCCAACTTTCAATTTAGTCAAAACATTTCCTAGCATTATCTGCATAGAAGAAGATGTCAGTAACAAGGCTGGAGATGTCAGTATCAGGCAAGATAAAGCAGTAGTCAATGTGATGCAGATCCAAGAGTCAAAACAGCACAAAAATCTGTGTACATTTCTCCCAGTCAAAGTTATCTAAATTAACTTGAAATTCTCCACGCAAAGAAGTTCCACATTGGAATTTCTAAGTACTAAAAGAAATATTTAGAACAGCCTTTTAGGATATTGGAGTATAAAAAGGACCACATAGAAGTGGTCAAAGCATGTCAAGAACAGATCAGTAAAGACACAGTTCAGAGAGTATCAAGAAAGCTGATGACAAAAGACAGTAGAAGGACATTACAGCAGCATTCTCAAACTACAGAAAGTCAACTAAGTTAACTCCTTTGTTGTATCAGAGTGTCAGCTATCACAACAACTATGACTGGGTTTTTTCAAACAAAGCTAAAAATTCCTTTAAAGGAGGCCCCACAGAGCTAAAAGAAAGAACCATAATTAACTCTGCAAAAAATGCCAGTAATAAAGACCAAAAAAACAGAAACTCACCCTACAAAACCCAAAACTGTAATGAAATAGAGATCAGATTAAAAAATTGTGGTGAATAATATCATAACAGGACAGATGAAGAGCTGTTAAAAGTCATGGTAAAAAGAGTTTTGATGGGTTCAGTAAGTTTCAAATAAACTATGATTCACAGTATTACCAGGAAGCTCTACTTCTGCTTCACTTTAGAAATATTCAAGAATTAATATGCAATTTGCACCTATGAAAAACAAACAAAAAAAATATAAATATAAAACCAGGGAAATAAGAGAGTAAGCACTGGAATTTCAAAGATTGCAACCAAATATTTAGATTTCTGATCATGTTACAGATATTTTTGAAAGGCAGTCAGTGTTGTTAAGTGTTGTATGAGGAGATCTTTTTCACCACTTGAAGAAAGCTGATTTGAATCTCTGGAAAACAAGACCCCAGCATTTTTAATTTCTTAGAAGCTGCTGAAGATTTGAAAGGATTTTGATCTTTATGCTGGGAATGTGCTTTAAGTACATCAGTGTATGTCAGTTTAACTGACTGTTCTGGATTCAGCCATAGCAGTCATTTTTTCTCCTTCTTAGTAGCTGGTGCAGCGCTGTGTTTTCAACTTTCGGCCTGGGCACAGCTCTGATAGCACTGATGTTTTCAGTTGTTGCAGTAATGTTTAGTCTGGCCAAGGACTTTCTGAGTCTCATGCTCTGCCAGCGAGGAGGGGGAGCTGGGAGGAAGCAGGGACAGGACACCTGACCCAAACTGACCAAAGAGGTATTCCATACCACACCACATCATGCCCAGGATGTAAAAGCTGGGGGCTTTTACCAGAAGAGTTGGTTCACTGCTTGCTCAGTCTGGGTTTCGGTTGGCAGGTGGTGAGCAGTTGTATTCTCTTCCCTTGTATTTCCCTTGTTATTGCTATTATTGGTGGTAGCAGCAGTGGTTTGTTTTATACTTTAGTTACTGGACTCTTCCTGTCTCAACCCGTGAGAGTTTTACTTTTTCAATTTTCCTCCCTATCCCCCTGGGAGCGGGGGGAAGAAGTGGAGAGGAGCTAATGAACTGTGTGGCTGATTTACAGCTGGGCTTAAACCACTGACACTGACCCACTTGAATATCTTATTGGCCTCTAACACATCATCACCTTTGCTACGTATGAAAAGACAGAATTTAATTGTTGCAAAAATCAGATGACAAACACCAAGTTACAGCTGTTCACTGAACAGATGGGAAAAGTTATGGTATTTGAATATTTCATTATTAGTGAGACAGGTCATATAACAAGCCATAAATCAGCTGTTTAAAGGCACTTTATTTGGTGCAAAAGATGAGGGATTTTTTTTGTTTTATACCTTGAGAGTTTTCATCACAGACAAAGTCAGCCATTTTATACTGGAAATATCATTAACGTGCAAATTATATCTCAGAGCAAACAGGCATAACATATGATGCCAGATGCCTAGGGTTTTTTTCAGACACACATAAATCACACAAACTAATATTTTTCATATAACATGTAACTAGTATATATGATACCTTATGTGAGAGAAATAAAACGTTATTTCTTCAGAGTGCTAGGGAATGTGGGTATCTTACAACACCCTGTCTTTAAGAGCTACTTGCCTTCTTATTTAAGCAATCAGGTATTGTAAAAAAAATATTTATTTTAAGATCTGGAGAAAACTTCGTAGGACTGATTGCTATTAAGATCTGTAAGACTTTATGAATTTAACATAGTAAATATAAGGTTGTGTTAGCGTTAGTTATATTCATAAGTTCTCTGGTACTTGGTTGCAGACAAAGTGAGAGATGTCATTTGTAAGCTAGAAAACAAGATACAAATTTGGCAGGAGGAGAAATTTCGCTTGCACCGAAGTCAAAGATTGGGGAAAAAAAAAATCACAAAAGTAATACCATCATGTGTTCTGAAATAGACTTATATTCTGAAGGCCCCTTTAAAATGTTCTGTCCACTTCTGCTCCAATTGCCATCTAGAAGGTAAAATTAATGATATTAGGAACTATTTGATTCGTACTTTCACTACATGTGGCTTCATCACACTACCAATTACCCTCAAGCTGAACAATCCTACTGTTGCTTTTCCTAACTTACACTCATGGGAAGGATAGTAGTAGCATAAGACAGCAATTTGCTTAGCTGACCCTAACACAAGCATACATATCCATTTGTATTTTTACTATTGCCTAGGGCTAACACTGAGAAAATGTATTTATGATTTTTGTCCTATTGCTTTTTTTAAGATTTTGAAAGAAAAATAATAATGTTAGTATACCACAGAAAACACATACAAAGAAAATGTTAACAATATACATATTAAAAAATGAGAAAAATAATTCACAGGGGCTGTTACCCAAGATTCAGTTGTATAGAAATGGATGACTAAGCTATAGCATCCTCTGAAAGAGAAAGCAAATTGAAAATATAAAAAAGCTTCAAGCCACTAATACTAAATTTGGGAATTTAAACCATTTTCTGTCATCAGCTAAGAGAGAGCAGATAAAACAGTTGAGCTCTACCTATTGTTATACCAGTGGTTTGCACTTGGATGTCTGATCTGTGTTTGCATTCCACTTCTTTGTATTTATTCTGGGGCTTTATCCTATTAAAAAAAGTATCTGTGAAAACTACCAAATTATTACTTCAACTCTGTAAAACCCCAAAGTCTTCAATCATAAATAACCTAGTTTCCTAAACCAAAGACCATGACCTCCAACAGCACATCCAGGGATTTAATTATGTGAAAGACTGAGAGCAGAGAACCCTATGATGGAAATGTACCATTGAGAATTTTGAGTGAAAAATAGGAATAAGATATAGGGAGAGGAATAATGACAAAAAATAGAAATTTTAAATTTTACAAAATGTTCCCTTTCTGCAAGGAATCACAAACTTAGAAAGACTTTGAACACCTTGAGCCCTATAAAATTTTGTGTTGTGATAAAACCTACTGAGACCTCTATGTCATAATTGTTTAGCTTGATTTTCAAAAGCAAACCTAAGGAAATAAAAAATGAACTTTTCGCAAGTTTTGTTAAAACGGGTTAGGCGAGACATTGGATTTTCAACACACCTTTCCCTTCTCATCTTGTTAATTTTTTTCTAAGTCTAACATAAAATTCTTCATATTATCAGCAAAATACTTCAGGAAGTGAGTGTTGAGGAGAGCAAAGGTGAATTCAAGGCTAAAAGGCTACCGTTTTTCTAGATAACATATATATCTGCTAGAGCTCCAAACTTGATATAGAAAGCAAAATCCACCTCATGTTTAGGACCAAACCTTTGATTTCTATAATCCCAAGAGTTATATGAAATTTATTGGTGCTTTTTTTTTTTATTAATGGCTGATGGATGAGAAGCTACAAACCCACAGAACAGAAGGAAAGGCATGGCATTGCATACATGCCTCCTTCGGAGTCCTTCACCATGCTCAGAGGATGTTACTACAGGTCATCACTTTGGGCTCTAGTGTCTTATCTTAAAATATCATGCTCATAATAATTTTCCCTGATGTACAAGAGGTTATTAGAAAAGAAGGAAACATATTTGGGAAATAAATAAAAATATGAGATTCACTTGACATAAAATATAAAGGTTATAGAATATTTTCCCCAGATACTTAAATAGCCTTAGATTTCTACAAGAAAATGCATAAATTCATCCACTTACCAACTTGTATCTGTAAAATATGATCTTTTTTTAACATCTGACAGTCAGATGAAATAATGCAATGTCTAGGTTTGGAGTCAGCAAAAAACTGTTTTTCTTGTTAGGAAAGTGAAAAGCAGCTCACCTCTTCTTTAAAGATATTCCACTAAAAGGAGTGAACTGGCATAGAACAAAAAGTGATTTACTGTTTGTCCTTCGGGGTATAGAAAATGCGTCATATTTGCACAGAATATATTGAAATTGCTGACACCATGCTGCAGCTGGCTCACTGTCATAGTTGGGAGAAATATGTCTCACTAAAAAGTTTTTGAATGCTCTGGTCAAATATGAAAAATGCTTAGCCTATAAATAGTAATAATTCTGAGTGGAAAATTGATAAAGTAATGGTAGAGAATAAGTCTACTTTGGATATCTTATGAAACAACTCTATGTTTTTCTTGTTATTATGGAATCATAGCATAGTTAGAGTTGTAAAGGACCTTAAGATCATCCAGTTTCAACCCCTCTGCCATGGGCAGGGACACTTCACCTTAGACCATGTCATGCAGGGCCCTGTCCAGCCTGGCCTTGAACACTGCCATGGACTGAGCATTCACAACTTCCTTGGGCAACCTGTTCCAGTGCCTCACCACCCTCATAGTGAAGAACTTCTTCCTTATATGTCACCTGAACTTCCCCTGTTGAAGTTTAAACCCATTATCCCTTGTCCTGTCACTACAGTCCCTGATGAAAAGTCCCTCTCCAGAACCTTCACAGGCCTCCTTCAGATACTGGAATTTTGCTTTGGAATATTGCTATGAGGTCTCCACACAGCCTTCTTTTCTCCAGGCTGAACAGCCCCAATTATCATCACCTTTTCTTAAATATATATATCCTGTAATACAGACAATTGAAGAGCTCCTGAACTGTCAGTATAACTTAAATGAGTGTGTCACCTCAGAGTATGCCACGTAAGAGCAAAGTTTAGCTAAAGACAGAATGGTTGTCTATGCCTCAGATAGGCTTCAGCAAAAGAGAACACCAAGATCTTTTCACTTGCTATTGATTTTTTTGCCATTTTACTAATGTTTGATGCCAAAATCGGAGTGAGGAAAACATGCTGTAAAAGTCAAATACTGTTCTAAGAGTATAAAAGGCAGCATAATGCATTTGCTCTTCTGACCCACAGAAGACCAAGACAAGAAACACCAGAGATGATTAAAACATTAGAAGCAACTGAATGACAAGGATTTCTTTAGCCTCCTACATATAAAAAGATAGCTACTCCTCCCAGCATCAGTCCTTCCTACTACATCTGTGTCAAAACTGTATCTTTGATTCCAGCAGTTTGCTGCAAGACAGCTTGGTTTTCATATTTTCCAACACTGAAGAGTTAATTTTTGATTTATTAATGCATTTTTATGTGTAGAGAATTCAAAATTAATTTTGAAACAGAATTATGAACTTCAAAAATGCTTATACTACAGTGATACAATCTCTTCATCTACAGTGAATGCTTACAGGAAAGTGTCATTTGACCCAAACTAGCCGAAGGGATATTCCATGCCACAAAACATCATGCCCAGTATACAAACTGGGGGCAGTTAGCTGGAAGGGCTAAATCACTGCTGGGTCGGGCTTCGTATCAGGTGGTGAGTGAGTGGTTGTATTCTCTTCCCTTGTATTTCCCTGGTCATTATTATTATTGGTGGTAGCAATAGTGATCTGTGTTATACCTCAGTTACTGGCCTGTTCTTATCTCAACCTGTGGGAGTTGCATTCTTTTGTTTCTCCTTCACATCCCTCCTGGAGCGGGGGAAAGAAAGAGGGGGGAGTGAGTGAGCAAACTGCATGAGTTATGGCTTAAACCACGACAGTTCTTTTTGGTGCCCAGCGTTGGGCTTGAACGGTTGAGGTAACGACAGGATTAGTAGTCATTAGTCACAATGCTGATTTATTGGCTCTCAATGTTGTTGCTCATGATTCACTTGAGTTCACCTGTTGTACCTTACTTACTGCCGCTATTTGCTTAATTTTTATCAGATGAGGGGCTTGGGCTAGGTTTCTTGTTTCATTGCACTTTATGGAAATGACTTGTAATACGGGCGAGCTCCGGAAGCAGGAGGGGGGGACGGGGCGGATGCGGCAATGGACTTGTTCCTGGCCGTTCGGCAGTTCACAGTCCTGGCCCTCGTGCTCGCTTCTGTCCTCATAGAGGCTGTGGGGAGCTGAGGGGGAGTGGCCCCGGGAACCGCCGGCGACCAAATCGGCCCAGGAGCGAGGGCCCTGGGGACCAGGAGACCAGGAAGGAGGCGGCACAGGAGCTGAGCCCCGCCGCCGGGCCGCAGGAGGAGGCGGTGGAGAAGCCGAGCCCCGCGGCCGAGCCCAGCCCCGCGGCAGCAGAGAGCATCCCCCGGCAGCCGCCCG
>JANRGW010038598.1:0-10677 GCA_024733675.1 Psilopsiagon aymara | reverse complement strand
CCTTTTGATGCAGCCCAGGATACGGTTGGCTTTCTGGGCTGCAAGCGCACACTGAAGCCGGCTCATGTTCATTTTCTCATCGACCAACACCCCCACGTCCTTCTCCACAGGGCTGCTCTGAATCTCTTCTCTGCCCAACCTGGAGTTGTACCTGGGAATGTAATCTTCTATGTTGATAATAAAAGCATGTTTTGTTGTGTTGGTTTTTTTTTCCCTGAAAAATATTTGAAAAGAGAGTATAGTGACAAGAAAATACACTTTGAGAGTTGCTTGGGTTTGTTGTCTCCATCCCCTCCCCTGAACGTGTGTGTTTTGTTTTTGTTTGCTTTCTTGAAGGCTCACTTTGATTTTTGATGCTAGATTACTGGTGGGAAAAACTTACCTTGAACACAAATATGTTGCTGAGTGCTTTTCTCACTGAAGTTTGATGCATCTTAAGAGAGCTGGTTTCAGCTGGCATCTACTGATGTCTCTTTTTCCTTTTGTTCTGTTCAGATGGCTCTCTGGTTCTGCTCTCTCTGACATCTCACACAGGCTGGGTGACCTCTGTGAAGTGGTCACCTACCCATGAGCACCAGCTGATCTCTGGTTCTCTGGACAACATTGTGAAGCTCTGGGACACAAGGAGGTAAAATAAACGTGACACTCAGGCTTAGGGGGTCAGTTAACATAATGAAATAGCAAAAGCAGTCGAGAAATTTATTGTAAGCTTCTGTGGCATTTGTGAAAATCCTCTAGGTTTTAGGAGTCCAAAAGAAGAAAAATACATGTAGTTTACCCAAAGATCCATGGCTTAACATCTGAGAGGGCTGTATGAGACTGTCATACCTGATATTAACAGTAGCATTGATTGACACGAGGAGGCAGCAACGATAACATTGCTACTAGGATTAGGAACAGCAGATGGTCTGCTAACTGTTTCTCTATTTTAAGGAACAAAATGCATTCTCTGAAGAATGTATTTTTGCCTAATGGTGTGAAGTTTCACTTCATACTCTTTAGACCTTTCATTACAAATTTCTAAGCAATGAAATAGTGTGCATTCAGAAGACATAAATGGCTTTTGTGGAAAATGCATACAGTCGAACACTATCCACATGTGGAAGAAGGAAACTATATAATAAACTGTTCCTGACAAGGAGATTGATTGAATTTCAGTCTCAAGTTTGCAAGCAGGTGAAAAATGTTGCTGCTTTTCTCTTTGGGGGATGTTGGAGAGGTTAACACTGGTGTGATCAGCCCTGGAGAAAGCAGAGGAAACGTCACAGGTGGCAGATAGGTGTACTCTCTGAAAGTGTTTATAACTGTTAGGCCACATCTGTTTGATAGTATTTCTTCCAGGGACCAATTTTGTTTTCTGTTATTGCTAATGTAAATTCAAATGAGTGACTGTAAATATTTGTCTTTAACCAGTTGCAAAGCTCCCCTGTATGACTTGGCTGCTCATGAAGACAAGGTTTTGTGTGTGGACTGGACAGAAGGAGGGGTAAGAATCTGAAGAGCAATTTGCTCACTTTACACACATGATGGTTAGGAATGGGGCTGAAAGCAGTTGTGAAGTTTTTTCCTTTTATGCTTAAAGATGGAAGGGAACAGGAAGTTGTAATTGTGCTGTGGTTGATAAATGGGTGTTACTGTCATACATGGTGCCGCACTTCCCCATGCTACTGTGTAAAGGAGGAGGCTGGGAGTTTAAGATCTGTAGGATTAAATGGGAGTTACATCGAATTCCGAACAGGGAGAGACATGAGAACAGCACCACACCTTGCTGAGAAAATACAAGTTCCAAGATACTGTTTGCTGCCATGGAGACTAAGGCAGCAGCAGGAACTGACAGCTGGGATATGGCAGTGCACATAGAAGGGGGGAAACTATATAACAAGCTGTTTTCACTATTTGTCATGGTACACACATGTATAAAATGAGAGAAAAGCATTTTGTTAACGTCTAGTTTCTCATTGTGGCTCCCTTTTCTAAGTGAAAGCTTTACAGATTTTCCTGCAAAAACTGCTTCTAATGTTAGCAGGAGGGTAAGGGACAAAGTTGCTTCTGCACTTTGAGTCTGGGTTTTAGTCATGCATTAGTAGTTCATTATTCCTGTCTTCAAAGGAAAGAAGACAAGTCCTCAACTTGTGTGTAGGTATTTCGCTTAGTTCTGCTACTTATCACAGTTTTCTTTTTCCCTGATCAGCTTCTATTGAGTGGAGGTGCAGACAACAAACTCTATTGCTACAGATACCCAACTACAGCCTCTGATGTTGGAGCATGAAGGTCAACAGCCAGAAGACTTGAAAAAAGATGAAAAGATTCTTGCAGCAGTTGTTCTCTCTGAAGAAAGGAGCATTTTGTTGCTCAAAGCACTGTTCCTGGTTTTTGTTGGTCACCTATACCCATATTTATCACAGAAAAATGGCCACAAGCAGTTATAAATGTGATTAGCGTGAAACAAAGCAAAGAGCGTTTCCTCTTGATGGCTATTTGTATAGCCCTTTTAATAAAGAGTAAACTGCTCCTGCTACATACAGAAAAATTATTCACTGGATTAAATTATCACTTTTTTAGTTTACCTTCTTTGCCCTGGAAAGAAAAATAAAGTTCTTATCTACAGTTCATTCCTAGTGCCTCACTTCAGATGAAAGTCAGAATCAGCTCTCCTTTCACTACAGCTGTTGGCAGTTCTTATGATTAGGTCCTTAATTGATAATCCCAAGTTTCCTTCTTGGATGATAATTTCATATGTTTGCAGTGCAAATGGTTTGATACAAAGGAACTTGACAGATTTCCTGGCAGGTGAAATATTCCATATTTCTTTTGTTGCTCATAAGTTAGGGCTGTACGTTATTTGATATGTATAGAAACAAATGGAGCATCCCATAGAGAAGGCAGAATAAAATTAATTTGTTCATAGAAAGAATGGATATACAAAGTTGCAATATTTTTTAGGTTGACGGGGTAAGAACTATCCAAATAGGCGCATTTTATCTGCTGGTCAGCTTGCTTTTACTTCAGCATTTAAATGAAAAAAGCTCTTACTGCAGTTTGTTAGATGCTGTATATGTGAAGTTAAACCAGTTAACAGTGTGAGGATAAAGCTTTCAGTAAGTGTAAGACCTGTACAGCACAATCAAGTCAAATGCAATTTGCAAAGTTGTTAATTTTTCATGGGAGATTCAAAATTCTGACCTCCATGGACAGGTTCTGAGTAAACAGTTTAGGAAATACTGGAACAGCAAATGTATGGAGAAAACAGCAAGGATACAGTGGAAGGATCTGCAATGTCATGTGCTGCAGCTAAGAGAATGACCTTCATTTATTAATGGTTCTTACAAGGAATGAGTTGTCTTGCAGTCATCTTCCTATCCAGGTGCATGTTCTTAGTGTATGTGCTTCATCCTTTCTAAAGCAATAAACACTGTTCATACCTTAATACAGAAACTAGGGTTTTTTCTTACTTTAACTATATTCCTTTAAAACACGGCCTTCTACTTACTCCACAAACTGGAACTTGCAAATACAGTTGAATAACTATTCTGTTTTGTAAACCTATCAAAAACACAAAGCATTTTTTGAGCACGAATTTAGTATGTGCTACAACATGCAGCATTCCTTCGTCCCCACCCTTAGAGATGTGTGCACTTTCACAAGCTCTTTTGTGGATACACTAGTCCGGTCTAGCAATCACTGGCCTCATATTCATGAAAGTTTAAAAACCTTGTAGTATGAAAACAGAAGTGGCTAATAACATCTGTCGGTAATCCTTAATCCAGCATACTTGACTTCTGGAGGTCTTAATGAAGTTTGGAGACGCTTTTAATGGAAAGCAAGGACGGAAGTTCAGGAAATCCTGCCAGAGACCCCTTAATGTAAAGTCTTGAGCTATTTTGTATATGTAAGAAGCATCCATCTTATCAGTTTTTCTTTCAGTAATGCTTGAGCACAGCTTTTAGAATTACTGTGGTATTTTAGAGTCAGAGAGCTGTGAAGCATCTGCAGCCAAATTAGCTGATATGGGTTCTCTTCCATGCATGTGCTTAAATGTAACCTTTTGTATGGTTTTCTTGCCTTCCCAGAATAACTTAAAAAATAGCTTTTAAAAAGGCCATGGCACTTGGACTGTCAGCTTAGCTTAGAAAGATTAGTGTCATGTAGACCCGTAAGAAATCCCAGCTGGCATTAATGGTTTCAGTTTCAAACACTGAATCTATTACACTAGTCACCTGTAGTAACTACAGAGTGTAACCAGAAAGGTTTTGGTAAACCGCAGTTCTGAAGCAGGAGGGTTTTTACACCTTCCTCTCACTTGGGGTTCTCTTACTTGGAAAAGTACCATGTCAGACACAGAAAGCAGCAACAAATTAAACTCTATTGACATTATGAAGCAATATCAGCATAAGTACAACATATTTTTGGAACGCATCCATGTTACCACTGTCTACAAGTTATCCTGGAACCCACAGAAACACTTTTCAGATTTGGCTGACAGTTCTTTGGAAAATCTGTAATCTTAATTCAAGCATTTCAATAAGAACATTTGTTTTCCTCCAAACATGCAGTTCTTTCCTTTAAAGTAATGATGTGAAATTGGAATGGCCAGCATGAGTTGATTTTAAACTTGCTAAAGAACTGAGTCAGAAGCTAACTTAGCGTTCCAGAACCAGGGTGCTGGCAGTGATTCTACTCACAGAAATACTTCCCCCAAGAAACAACCCACCATTTCTGCATATGTTTAGTGCCCTGGTAGCATAATATAGAGCAGTAAAGAACTTTTATGTACTAACAGTTAGTTTTCCTTGTACATCAAAATGATGCTACAGGTGAGGGGAACAAAGACAACAGTCAACAACTGCATGCTTATTTGCTGTATCAATAGGGATGGGGGGCAGCTGGGTTTGGTTTTGAGAGGTTATGCAATACTTTGTTCTGTTTCACCTCTTCATTCTGCACTGACACCTGCCATGAACTGTTAGCTTCACTAGCGCACATATGCTGCCTCTAAATATAGTTCAAACAATGTCATGCGTTAAGACATGCCTTAAAAGTGTTAAAGACAAGCGTTCACCTGGTTGGTACTTAGTTTAGTGTCACACTCGCATTTTCTGTTCATGTGTTTGCTTTTCCCCAGCTGGTTCTTTCAGCTTTCCTCTTGCTTTGAGACTTTCATCTTTGCTCCTGGATGATTGCCACCACTTTCTTACAGGCAGCCCTGGCAGAGCACCGGTTCTTACTTCTTGCTGCCATTCTGTTTAGTTTTTTAATCTTTCTTTAACTTCTCAGCCTCCCCCAGCTGGGGGACTGGACTGAAAACAAGGGGGGAGGGGGCGAGGAAACTGCAAATGTTCCAGTGAAGGGGGGACACAGCCTAAATTGTCACATGTGGGTAATGCCATAGACCATGTTGTCACCCACAAACTCAGCGCTTTTTCTATGGGCCACGCAGACCCCCACCAGAGAAGGTCCTGTTGGCTCACCCAGAGCACTGCAGATGACAGCCTCAGCCCACAGGCTGGTCACGGCTTTGAGACCCCAAAACTCACCTCAGATACTGGCTCCCCTGTTAGATCCTTTGCTGCTGGACCATCTTGTCTGCGTGTGAGCTGCTGAGGAGTGCGCTGGATGCTCTGGAGGCACAGACGGGAGGACAGGCTGACCAGAGACCGTGCGCTTCTTAGGCTGCATTTTCTATGAGTGTAGGACAAGGATGCACATCTCCAGCCAGCACTGCTCTGCCTGTTCCTGTCAACATACAGCCCATAGCCTGGTGGTGAGGTTTCTCCTTACTGAAAATAAACTGATAGGAACTTTAAAATGAGGTTTGTGTATGTAATTGTGGCAGGCTGTTCTGTTATGCTATCCCTGCTGCACCTCTGTGTGATAGTTAAATGGCTGAGGAAGACAGCTTTACAGAGAGCAAGGCCGAAGATCCTGTTCTGATGGACAGAACTATAACTTACCTTTGATTTCTGGCCCAACATCCAAGCAAACAGGAAGGCTATTTCACTAGTTTAGCAACAACAGCATCGTATGCTTCAAGTTCCCCTGCAGTTGACTCCTGCTTGGCCAGCTCAGGTAAGAGAAGGACAGAGATACAATGAGTTGCACAGGCTACTGTGTTGGATAGCAACAACTTATAGAAGGTTATTGTTGCAATTCATATGCTAAAAAAGCCCAACTGAGTTGGAATCACCGGTCTTTTTTTTTTTTCAACATAAGCACATTGGTAGAGATCTCAAATTAGGGGCAAAACTTGGGTTAAAATTAATTGTCATGAAAACCAATGTAAATTGTCCTGTAAATGGCATAAAATGAATGTCTTTCCACCTGCCAGTGAGAAGTTGGCTGAGCCTGCTCTAGGAAAGACAGCTGCTCAGTCTGGATGAGTCTACTAAGCCATCCACATCAGGATATGTTCTGTGTGGAATGCTGAAAACACAACTCAGACCACAGAAATGTCAGTTCTGCACCAGTTACAATATTCATATTCCAAACTTCAAAATGTCAACTTTGCATAGCTCTGTAGTTTATTTCATTGGGCAACCAGGAGCCTGTGATCAACAGGGGATCTTAATGTGCATTTAAATTCTGTAAAACAAGCAAACAGCAAAATTAGTGCTTCGTGATTGCTACTGAGGCTTCCAGCTTGTGGGTTAAGCAAATAAACGCCTTTAGATGTTTGAAGCTATCTCTGAATGCAAAACAGAATTCACAAAAAGCTGTATGGAGAAATAGTCCAATTACAGCAAAATATCCCAACCATTTATATTGTTTATGCAAAAGGATCCCCCTCATCACACTTTCTATAGGCTATAGGAAGTTTTGATCTTCAGTCAGACTACAGCTGCTCTAAACTACATGTGAAAGATGGTGGAGGTCACTTGGAAGAGCATTCAGGAAATGCTCGCAGCCCTAACAGCTCTCCCTTAACTCTCTCTCTATCCCAGCTGTTGAAGAACACTTGAGTTTGTTCCACACACGCACCCACAGAGCTATGTCATGGATTTCTGCACACAAGACATGTCAGAACACCAGCCAGGGGTTGATAAAATACAGAAGAAACACTGGAAATTGAAATAAGCTCACCAAAGAATGAAGATGAGTGTGTGGTAACAGCTGATGCAGAGCTGAGTGCTGAAGTAGAGATAAACCTAAGAATTATAAGCAGTGTCAGTATAAATTGATACATAGCACACATATCCCTGAACACACTTCATGTTTGGTAGAGCAGTTCAGCAGTTTTGAGGTTACTGCATTAACCAAAGTGTTGCCATAGAATCTGCCAGCCCGACGGAGAATTCTTTTTGTTGTAGAGGGCTTGTTCAGGGATCAGGAGGATGACAACAAGCAACCTACACTCTTGGTTTTTAAAGTCTTTGCAGCAATAGAGGCAACTGTGTGACATGAATCCTTCACTTGTGCGATCCTAAGGCTGAAGCAGATCAAAGACTGGATGTGGACACCCAGAGGCATCTGCTGAAACACATACTTTGAACCAAAGTATGGAAGGTGTGGCATTGGTGTGCATTAGTGGGGAGAGTTGTTCCTCCTATGATATGGTTTGGATTCACCACAAACATCTCTTTCTAAATGTCAAAGTAAGTACAGTAACTTATTTTCTAATTTAAAAAGCACAATTTTTTCCCCTCTCACATTCTTCCCCTCTCTCCCAGGGTTTGCATCAACTTTAGCCTTAACCTTGGAAAGTTCATGCAAATTTGGGAACTCCTTTTAAACTTAAGAAACAAGTATCATAAAATCAAACTCTGACAGGAATTCACCGAGTTGCATCAGGGACCAGATCTGTGCAGCAGTAAGATCACAAGTGATCTTTGGCTCTTCCACTCTCAGCAGTGATCTCCCTCAGGTGACAGATTTCAGCAGACCCTGGATTGGTAGTTATTTATTCTGGTGGACTCTCTGCATAGGATGAGGTGTTGGAATTTGCTGGCAGTAAGTTTTTAACACTTGGAGAAAGGATCAAGTATAGTTCTTGATTTATACTCGAGATCAAGAACTGTACAAGAGATAACAAGAGATCTTTCTCCCATCACTGTGCAAGCAGTTCTGTTAATATACCCATAGCACTTAAAAGAACAATGAATTACATAATAATAAGGTTTTGCCTTTAGCTTTTTAGGGCATACAGAGTCTCTCAATAGATAGCCTCTGCTGATTCTCAGAAAACAATACTATGGCCAAAAGTTATCTCCTGCAATTAAAATGCTAAACAAAGTGTTTCCTAGCTCTAAAGAGCTCAGACTTGTTCAGATTCTGGTTTCAGTTACACTGCTCTAATTCCTGAGCATTGTCAGTTAAGACAACGAAGCCTATAAAAAAATCAATGGATTTAATATAGATTTACAGAGGAGCTTACATGCAGCCTGTCTGAATGTAATTTACAATAATTAGATCTTGTATCTTGATGTAGCTGAAAACTGAGTCAGTACCAGTTTCCAAAAACTCAAGTACTGTGTGTGTCAGCGAAGCCTTTGCTGGAAGGAAACATATGATTTGTCTTTATAGTAACTAAGCTTTGGAGCAGAATGGTGAGGGGGAGGAGAAGATGGGTTTTCTCCCCCTTCTAATCTAATCTATTTAAACAGAGGGATCAAAACAGCAGATGTTTAGTATGAAAAATGTTGCAAAAGATACTGGCGCCACACAATCCAGCATGAACCCACTGAAGATAAGATGAAGAGACTATAGTTTCCTTATTTCAGTTTTAAAGGTCACTCATCTGCTGCAATATAAACGTACAAGTTCAGAGGGCCATGTTTAAAAGAAGCCATTGTTTTTATAAGGAGAGTAGCTTACAATCCACGCACCATTCTGAATCTCTTGCAGTATCTGTAATATTGCTCGCTAGACGTAAACAGGATTATGAGATACAAGATTCTGACCAGATCATTCTCAAGAATGACAATATTAGACTATGTACCAGAGAAGTCTGTTGGAATGGAAGTAATCTCTACTTCTAATCTTTTCCCACCTTGCTGCACTGTAGTGCAGCAACTGAAAAGCATTTTCCGTTTTGGGATGTCTAAATCATATCTCTTATATTTTGGCAGACACATTTGAAGCTGATGATTTTGCTTTAGCTGCTTTCACTGTCTCCTACTGGCCTTCCCTAACTACTTATTATATTTCACGCCACAGCAGTTTGTAGGGCTGCTACTATAAAAAGTTGGAGAGAGTCATAAGCTTTTCTATTTCCCTGTGCACAAGTATCTTCTTTCCATTTACTCTCTTCATTTTGCCACCCACTTCATGTTTTGTAAGGGCAGTATCTAGTTTCTCGTTCCTCACCAGAGTATCAGGATCAAGGAGGTAAAAATCTCCCCCCTTTAAAATACATCAAGTTTTGACCTTTAGGCTAACATGCCTTGATATACCTGACACCCCAGATGCCTAGCACATTGCCACTGTATTTCTCTTCCCACATGCATTACTGACTGCACTATAACACCAGGGCCATTACATCAGGCAGTATTTGCCTTTGGCACACCTTCTTGTCATTCACATGTATTCTGCAAATGTCTCTGCTATTCGTTTTCCCCCCACCCTTAGAATTATTGGTCACCTGAAGAGCAGGTGTAAGTGGAAAGGAAGCCCAGCTGGCACTCCAAGTGATAAGCAGCAGCCCTGGTTGCCAGCATCTCTCCTACACTGACCGCAGCACTACCCCTGTAGCTTAAGCCGCTACCCACTCCCCAGAAGTTAATCCTCCCTGTCTGTGTTCCTAATTACTTTTGATGAAAGGCATAAATAGCTTGAACCACCACTCCTCGTGTGCTTGATTTCTGCCCTGATTGAATTTCATAAATTCTCTGTACGTATATACTCAGCACGTGTCAGCAGTCAAGTTCAAGTCTTGTTTCACGCAGAAATATCATCTGCTTTTATCAAGTTGAAGTCTGGTTAAATCTTAGAATGTGATTCTACCTACATTGCACAGCGGCCCAGTGAAACACCATATCGAAACAAGACCTTCTCTATTTCTCAATAGAAATACCCTAATGACCTCAAAAAAGAAAGAACTCTGTTCAACTTAACTTGCAGTTTCCTTTTGTTGCTGGGAAGCTTGATTCCTCCAAGACAAAGGGATTATGTTAAATATTTAATTTTGTAAATTTTATTTCATATTGTTTATGTATATGCTTATATAATATTATAGTTTAATTTATTCTGCCCACAAAATAAAGAATCAGCTGGGGCTTTTTTGTTCTGGTTGGATGGCTGACACAGATACCTACAACTGAGTAGTGGAATACTGAAGTATACTGATAGGGACTTTATGGTACCATATGTAGTAAGATGTTTTTTCTGGCCTGAGGCTGCTCTTCCTTTTGTCCTTCTTAGCATTCTTATTAGCTAAATAAATACTGAATATGTAACATTAGGGATATATAATCTTTCTATTTATTTATATCTATTTTTATAATCTGTAACATCATAATGCACGAAAATATTTAGATTATATTAATCACAGAACAGTTAGGGTTGGAAAGGACCTTAAGATCATCCAGTTCCAACTCCCCTGCCATGGGCAGGGACACCTCCCACTAAACTGTGCCACCCAAGGCTCTACCAAATCCGGCCTTGAACTCCACCAGCAATGGAGCATTCACAACTTCCCTGGGCAACCCATTCCAGTGCCTCACCACCCTTACAGTAAAGAATTTC